>MCJB01035052.1:110119-139317 GCA_002018475.1 Nicotiana obtusifolia | reverse complement strand
AAGAACTGGCCTAGGCCGGTATCAGTCACAGAGATTCAGAGTTTCTTGGGACTGGCAAGCTACTATCGTCGGTTCGTGGAAGGTTTTTCATCGATTGCAGCCCCGATGACCAAGTTGACTCAGAAGGGTGTCCATTTTCGGTGGTCGGAAGAGTGTGAGGCGAGCTTCTAGAAGCTCAAGACAGCTCTGACGACGGCACCAGTGTTAGCTTTGCCCACAGGCTCGGGGTCTTACACGGTTTATTGTGATGCTTCTCGTATTGGGCTTGGTGCAGTGTTAATGCAAAAGGGCAAGGTTATTGCCTATGCTTCGAGACAATTGAAGATTCATGAGAAAAACTATCTGGTGCATGATTTAGAATTGGCAGCCATAATTCATGCCTTGAAGATTTGGAGACATTACTTATATGGCGTGCCGTGTGAAGTGTTCACGGATCATAAGAGTCTTCAATATCTGTTCAAGCAGAAGGAGCTAAACTTGAGACAGAGGAGGTGGTTGGAACTGTTAAAGGACTATGATGTCACCATCTTATACCACCCGGGAAAGGCCAATGTGGTGGCCGATGCTTTGAGTAGAAAGTCTGCCAGTATGGGCAGTCTCGCTTATATTCCAGTCGGTGAAAGACAACTTGCCATGGACGTTCAGACCTTGGCCAATAGGCTTGTGAGACTAGACATCTCAGAATCTAACCGGGTGTTGGCTTGCGTGATTTCTCGGTCGTCCTTATACGAACGCATCAGGGAGCGTCAGTATGACGATCCCCATTTGCTTGTCCTTAAGGACAGAGTCCAGCATAATGATGCTAAAGAGGTGACCATCGGCGACGATGGAGTGTTAAGGATGCAGGGTCGAATTTGTGTACCTAATGTGGATGGTCTCCGGGAGTTGATTCTGGAGGAGGCCCATAGCTCACGGTATTCTATTCATCCGGGTGCCGCAAAGATGTACCAGGATTTGAAGCAACATTACTGGTGGAGAAGAATGAAGAAGGATATTGTGGGAGTCGTAGCCCGGTGTCTCAACTGTCAGCAAGTAAAATATGAACATCAGAGGCCGGGTGGTTTGCTTCAGCAGATAGCTAATCCCAAGTGGAAATGGGAGCGGATCACTATGGACTTTGTGGTTGGACTCCCCCGGACTTTAAAGAAGTTCGATGCTATATGGGTAATTGTGGATCGGCTGACCAAGTCCGCACATTTCATCCCTGTGTGTACTACCTATTCTTCAGAACGGCTGGCAAGGATTTATATCCGAGAGATTGTTCGGCTGCATGGTGTTCCAGTTTCTATAATTTCTGATAGAGGTACTCAGTTCACCTCGCAGTTCTGGAAGGCCGTGCAGAGGGAGTTGGGTACTCAGGTGGAATTGAGTTCAGCATTTCATCCTCAGACGGATGGGCAGTCCGAACGTACCATTCAGGTCCTGGAAGACATGTTGCGTGCTTGTGCTATCGATTTCAGAGGTTCATGGGATGAATTTCTGCCACTCGCAGAGTTTGCTTATAACAACAGCTATCAGTCAAGTATTCAGATGGCTCCGTATGAGGCTCTGTATGGGAGACGGTGTAGATCTCCGGTTGGTTGGTTTGAGCCCGGCGAAGCTAGGCTATTGGGAACTGACCCGGTTCAGGATGCTCTAGAAAAGGTGAAGGTAATCCAGGAGAGGCTTCGTACAGCACAGTCGAGGCAAAAGAGCTATGAGGATAGAAAGGTTCGGGATGTGTCTTACATGGTTGGTGAGAAAGTCATGCTGAAAGTTTCGCCCATGAAAGGTGTTATGAGGTTCAGGAAGAAAGGGAAATTGAGTCCTCGGTTTATTGGGCCGTTTGAGGTACTTCGGAGAGTTGGGGAGGTGGCTTATGAGCTACCTTGCCACCCAATCTGTCGAGTGTACACCCAGTATTTCATGTTTCTATGCTCAGGAAGTTTATTGGAGACCCGTCTCATATTTTGGACTTCAACACGATTCATTTGGATGATGATTTGACCTATGAGGTGGAGCCAGTGGCAATTTTGGATCGTCAGGTTCGGAAGTTGAGGTCCAAGGAGATAGCTTCAGTGAACGTTCAGTGGAGAGGTCGGTCCGTGGAAGAGGCTACTTGGGAAACCGAGCAAGAGATGCGGAGCAGATATCCTCACCTCTTTGAAATTTCAGGTATGCTTCTTGACTCGTTCGAGGACGAACGTTTGTTTAAGAGGGGGAGAATGTGACGACCCGTTTTATGTCCCGTTTTATTTCCTTATCTATATTGTATGAAATAAAGTTGAATAAGTTGCATTCAGAGTGAAATCGGTAAGAAATGAGACGCTTAGTCTCTTTCAAGAAGGCTTAAGTTGTAAAAGTCAACCGTATGTTGACTTATGAGTTAGAAGGATCGGATGTGAATTTCGATGATTCGGTTAGTTTCGGGAGAGGATTTATGACTTAGGAGAGTGATCAGAATTAGTTTCGGAAGTCCCGTGTAGAATTAGGCTTGAATTGGTGAAGTTCGAATTTTGGCGATTTCCGGTTGATAGGCGAAATTTTGATCCAAAAGTCGGAATGGAATTCCGAAAGTTGTTGTAGCTTTGTTATGTGAAATAAGACTGGTGTGCAAAATTTCAGGTCATTCGGGCGTGGTTTGGTCGGGTTCGGATCAAAAGAACGATTTAGAAATTTTTGGAATCCTTAGGCTTGAATCCGATGCGAACTTGATAATACGATGTTGATTTTAGCGTTCCGATGGTTGAAACAAGTTTAAGTAAGGTTATAGAATATGTGTTCGTGTTTGGTTAAAGTCCCGAGGATCTTGGATGGATTTTGAGTGGTTGACGGGGCTTAGTTTTAGCATTTCAAGAAGGCGTCAACATCGTACCTCCAAGAATAATTAGTATAAAATTATGCAAATGAACTCCAAATTCAGTTTTGTTTGAAGAATTAGATCCGTATCAAAATTTCGGAGCCATAGCAAAAAGAATCGTCCAATTCGGATATCGTATGAAGAAGTTATGCCTATTTTGTGTCAGGGAAAAATTCCAGCGCCCAGGACAGCGCCCGGCGCCGCCCAGAACACCCGAGGCAGTGAAGGCAGCGGAGGCCACTGGAAGCAGCGCCACAGGCAGCGCCCGGCGCCACCCATGGCGCTGGAGGCAGAAAGGGGTCTATAAAATGGGGTTTTGGTCATTTTAACATATTTTGAGCTAGGGAGGTCGGATTGAAGCGATTTTTGAAGCGATTTTCAAGGAAAACATCAGGGTAAGTGTTCTTTATCATAAATCCTTCATAGATCATGATTCCATACTCATTTACATTATGAATCCATGAATCTAGGGAAGAAAAATCAGATTTTTTCTTCCAAATCTTCCAAGAAAAAAAATTTGGATTTGAAGGTCAATCTGGTGTCGGAATTTGACAAATTTTATATGCATGGACTCGTATTGGAATGGGTCATTACATTTTGTGGGTTTTGTACGATTACGAGAAGTGGGCCCCACTGTCAATTTTGAGTTTAATTTCGGAATTTTACTCGGAAAATTTGTAAATTCCTATAGAATTGGTGTTTATTATGGGTATTGAGCGTATTAAATTAATTGTGACTAGATTTGGAGCCTTCGGACACAAAGTTTCAAGGCAAAGGTTTGTCGGAACCTTGAATTCAATTGCAAAGTGAGGTAAGTGTCCGTTCTAGCCTTAGCTTGAGGGATTAGAAATTATGTGCTAATTGTTAAATTGCTTCTCGTTGAGAACAACGTATAGGTATGGTGACGAGTACCTATACATTGGTGTCAAGCATGACCGTGGGTCGTATAATGATAATTATTGTACAATTAAGGTTCTAATTGCTGAATGTTATCCGTGATATTGTTGTGATATAAGAGCAATTATTGTTCTAATTGCTAAAGGTTATCCATGATATTGTTGTGATATAAGAGCAATTATTGTTCTAATTGCTGAAGGTTATCCGTGATATTGTTGTGATATAAGAGCAATTATTGTTCTAATTGCTGAACGTTATCCGTGATATTGTTGTGATATAAGTGGGAGCGGGTGGCACGTCTGCCACGAGATATTGTGAATTGAGGGCGGGTGGTACGCCTACCACGTGAATTGATCATTGTAATTGTTCCTATTGATTATGGGTTTATGTTTCTCCTTTTCGTCATAATTTAGATTGGTAAATGGACTAGTTGAATAAGAAATTGTTGGAAGTCAAATAGAGGTTCGTGTCTAAGTCATGGGTAGTGTCTTAGAAGTTCGTAGGAGTTTAAGGGGTCCGGTGTCATAATAGTAGCGTCGTGTCTAGGTTTAACGAAACGATAATTGGGTTGGGAGGTTAATTGCGGCACTTAGACGGTAATTAAGTATTAACATTAATTTAGTTAAATAAGAGTCGAGTATGGATTGATTATATCTGATTTCCCCTTGGCCAGGATGATTGTTTGATGTTGTTATTTCCCTAATTGGGAGTTTGATGTGATGCATTGTTCCCTTGCCGGAAACTTATTGTGATTGTTGTGATGATGTAAGTGGGAGCGGGTGGCACGCCTGCCACAAGAGGTTACTGTAAGTGGGAACGGGTTGCACGCCTGCAACAAGAGGTTACTGGAGGTGAATGTGGCTTGTATTTCATATCATTGTGTTAAAGGCCAAATTGCAATTTTCCTCCTCGAATGTTGATGATCTGTTTCGCTTTTATCTGATTGTTATTGCAATGTATGTTTTCTTTTCTCCGTTTAAATTGTTGATGTACTTTTAGTTATCTGTCGTAGATGCATATATGTTCATGTTCAAACAGGTTTATCTGGAGTCTGGTCCTAGCCTCGTCACTACCTCGCCAAGGTTAGGCCAGACACTTACCAGCACATGGGGTCGGTTGTGCTGATACTACACTCTGCACTCTTTTGTGCAGATCCCGACGCCGCAGGTGTCGGACAGTAGAGGGCTTCCAGCTTTTATGTGACTTTCAGGCGACCCAAGGTAGTACCAGACGTTCGCAGATCTTGGTGTCTTTTGTCCAGTTCTTTTACCTGTTTCTTCCATGTAGTTCTGGAACAGTATTTTTTGTTATTTCTTTCAAACCTTGTCTGTAGTATTCTTAGACAGTCTGTGAAACTGTGACACCAGATCTGGGGTAGTTTGTAAAAGAGATTTTTATTTGAAATATTCTACGCATTTTGCTCGTTAAATTATGTTGCTTATTTATGGTTGGTTGTAGTTGAATTGATTTCGAATGAGAACGTGATAAATAATTTGGTTTATTGGCTTGCCTAGCTTTCACTAGTAGGCACCATCTCGACTCCCGAGGGTGGGAAATCCGGATCGTGACAGTTGTAAGCATAGAGATTACTTAAGGGGAACAACTAAAGAGGGCCACCATAGTCAAATACGAATCCAAACTGATAAGACAAGGAAGAATAAAAGCAACAAGAAGTGTTGCACCAATAACTCCTTACAACATAAGATAAACAACAAGAATCACAAACGAGGTACCGCCTCGTGCACAATAAGAATCACAACCGAGGTACTGCCTCGTATACAACAAGAATCACAACCGAGGTACCGCCTCGTATTCACATTTCTCAATTTTAACCACAATCTTTCCTTATACCGCCGCGTGAGCCATACGTTTAAATAGTTTTGAAAATATTTTTCCCGAAATAGCTACACGCACTTTAGCCGACCTTATGACGCCGCGTGGCTTCAAGTAATTTCCTTACAAGCAACAAGCACATAAGTCCCGCCTTATGCCGCCGCATACATCAACCCATATCCTTATACCACCGCATGCACATCAATATCACATCACAATAACAACTCGCACCATAAGTACCCATATGTCACAACTTGCCAATAATCAACAATATCAATATTTCCACAATAATAGCCCACCACTCAACCATAGTGTGTACAAGAATATCATCAATAAAAATGAATGTAAATTTCTCAACAAGAAAGATATCTCAACAATTAACACTTTGCCTCAATGTGATAACGGCTTTCACAACTTCAACACTAATAACTCAACAATGACAAAGATAATGTGTAACCACGATATTAATTAAGAATAACTCACAATGGAAGAGTTAACATGTAACTATGACTTCAAATAAGGATAATCAACAATGAAAAGATAACATGTAACAATGACTGCAAATAGTGATACATCAACAATGGAAGAGACAACATGTAACAATGACTTCAAATAAGGATAAGTCAACAATGGAAGAGACAACATGCAACAATGACTTCAAATAAGGATAAGTCAACAATGGAAGAGATAACATATAACAATGTAAGAGTCAACAACTTCAACTAAAACATAAGAGCAAACTGTCAAGTAAGATGTAGAACAAGTGTTAACAAAGTCATTTAAGACATGTAAGGATAGATTAATACAAGTAAGAGTAGATTAATTATGAGAATTTAGAACATGATATGACAATTAAATTAAAGCATGGAAAGCGTCTAAGTAGCCTAAACCGTTCAAATACCACATATAACCCGTGTACCCATTCGTCACCTTGCGTACATGTCTTTCACATAGCACAAATGACATAATAAATCCCAAATCCTAAGGGGTAGTTACCCCACACAAACTTAGGCAAGACACTTATCTTAACTAGGCCAACTCAACCCTCACAAATAGCTTTTCCCCTAAATTTTGCCTCTACACGGCCCAAATCTAACCAAAATTGACTTAATATCATCAAACAATGCGATGGAAAACAATTACAATAGATAACACTATGATCTTTACACTTTTCCCAAAAAGTCAACAAAAGTCAACCCGAGGCTTGCCCGGTCAAAACCCGGTTTTGTTGGTAGATTCCGACAACCCATACCGCCATGAGTCCATATATATGATTTATTTCAAAATCCGAGTCCAAATCAACTCTCAAAACTCAAATTCTTATTTTTTTTAAAAACTTCACAAATTTTCACTTTGATTCACATGATTTTGATGTTAAATCTAAGATACATTGATGTAATATAGTTTGAAATCGATTAGAATCATTTACCCAATGTTTGGAGAGGAAAATGCCCTCCGCAAGTAGCCTCCTACTGAGTCTAGGGTTCTAAAATGTGAGAAATGAGGTGATATCCCGCCATCCCAGCCCTTATGACCACCTGCGGCTGTCGCATTTGCCACACAAGGTTCGAATTTTCGGACCCTTGCAATTGCGAATCAGGGGTCGCATTTGCGAACTCTAACACCTCAAGAAAAGTCGCAATTGCGAAGCTGGGCACTATCGCAAATGCGACCAAATGATCACAATTGCGAACCCATCCTCAGACATGCTCACTTCGCAAAACGAGAAGGGGAAGTCGCATTTGTGACATCTAAACACCCACTGTCACTATCGCAATTGCAAGGCTAGTACTCGCAATTTAGATAACAGAGCACCAGCAACACCAACAATTCATTTTAGTTCAATCCATTATGAATCATGTCCGAAATTCATCCGAGCCCCCGAGGCTCCAAACTAAATATCTACACGAGTTTAAAAACATCATATGAACTCGCTCATGCAATCAAAACACAAAAAAAACATCTAGAACTACGAATCGAACACTAAAACGCATGAATTTCAAAGTAAAGTTCAAAAACTACTAGAATTGCAACTAAGCGTCCGAATCCTATAAATTAAACTCCAAATGATACCAAATTTTTCTAAATAGAATAACAGACATATTCCAAGTCCCAAAATCAATTTCAAACTCGATAGCTAAAAGTCAACCTACAAGTCAAACTTTTCAACTTCAAATTGCCAAATTTTGGCAAAACAATACAAGTCAAACTACGGACTTCTGAATTCAACTTCGAGCATACGCCCATGTCTAATATCATGATACGAAGGTATCGGAGCCATTGGTCAACATTTCTAACTTAAGCTTCTAAGTCAAGAATCAAAGGGTCCAAATCAACCCGAAATCTTCCCAGAATAAAACTTATCAACCCCGTAAGTCATCAAACCATAAACACACATGTGCGAAGCATCAAAAGGGGAAACGGGCGCAATTACACAAAACGGTCAAACGGGTCATTACATTCTCCTCCTCTTAAAACAAACGTTCATCCTCGAACGTGCATAAAGACATACCTGAGGTGATGAATAGATAAGGATAACAACTCCGCATGTCGTGCTCGATCTCCCAGGTCACCTCCTCGATCGGATAACCCCTCTATTGAACCTTCACTGAAGCAATGTTCTTTCATCTCATCTTCCGGACCTGTCTGTCCAAGATAGCCACCGGCTCCTCAATAAAAGTCAAATCCTTGTCCAATTGGACCGAGTTGAAGTCTAAAACATGAGACGGATCTCTATAATAGTTTCAGAGCGTAGAAACATGAAACACCGGATGAACTGCAGACAAGATAGGTGGCAATGCAAGCTTGTAGGCCACCTCACCAATCCTCTTAAGGATCTCAAAAGGACCGATATACCTAGGGCTGAACTTGCCTTTCTTCTCGAACCTCATCTCACCTTTCATGGGTGAAACCTGAAGCAAAACTCGCTCTCCAACCATTAATGCAACATCACGAACCTTTCGATCCGCATAACTCTTCTGTATAGATTGGATTGTACGAAGCTGATCTTGGATCAACTTGACCGTCTCCAAGGCATCTCGAACCAAATCTGTGTCCAATAACTTAGCTAGCCCGACTCAAACCAACCAACTAACTGGAGAACGACATTGTCTCCCATATAGGGCCTCATAAGGAGCCATCTGAATACTTTATTAGTAGTAGTTGTTGTAGGCAAACTCCGCAAGTGGCAAGAACGGATCCCAAGAACCCCCAAAATCCATAGCATAGGCATGAATCATATCCTTTAATATTTGAATGGTGCGCTCGGACTGCCCGTCCAACTGGGGGTGAATGTGCTCAACTCAACCCCTGTGACTAACTCATGCTGCACAACTCTCCAGAAATTGATGTGAATTGCGTGTCCCGGTTAGAGATGATGGATACAGGAACACCGTGGAAATGAACAATCAGGTGGATATAGATCTAAGCTAGCTTCTTTGAAGAATAGGTGATGACCACCAGAATGAAATGAGCCAACTTGGTCAACATATCCACAATCACCCATATTGCGTCAAATTTCTTCTGAGTCCGTGGGAGCCCAACAACGAAATCCATGGTGACATGCTCCCACTTCCACTCGGGATCTCAAGCCTTGAAGCAAACCTCCTGGCCTCTGATGCTCATACTTCACTTGCTGACTATTTAGGCACCGAGCTACATACTCCACTATGTCTTTATCCATTCTCCTCCACCAATAGTGCTACCTCAAACTCTGATATATCTTAGTGGCACCCGGATGAATGGAGTACCGCGACCTGTGAGCCATCTCAAGAATCAACTCATGCAACCTATCCACATTGGGCACACATAATCGGCCATGCATCTGCAACACCCCATCATCTCCAATAGAAACCTCCTTGGCATCCCCGTGCTATACTGTGTCCTTAAGGACAAGTAAATGGGGGTCAAAATACTAACGCTCTTTAATGCGATCATATAAAGAAGACCAAGAAACCACGCAAACAAGAACCCGATTGTGCTCCAAAATATCCAATCTAACAAACTGGTTGGTCAAGGCCTGAACATCCATGGCTAGTGGCCTCTCTGCTGCCGGTCGATATGCCAAACTACCCATACTATCCTCCTTTCAACTCAAGGTATTGGCCACCATATTGGCCTTCCCGGGATGATATGGAATAGTGATATCATAGTCTTTAAGCAATTCTAACCACCTTTGCTGCCGCAAATTAAGATCTTTCTGTTTGAACATATGCTGGAGACTCTGATGGTCGGTATAGACCTTACATGGGACGCCGTATAGATAATGCCGCCAAATATTTAATGCAGGAAAAATAGCTGCCAATTCCAAGTCGTGGACCAAATAATTCTTCTCATGGTTCTTCAACTGCCGAGACGTATAGGCAATCACCTTATAGTCCTGCATCACACCGCGCCTAGCCCAACATGTGATGCATCATAGTACATTGCGTAAGACCACGAACCCGTAAGCAACACCAACACTGGAGCTGTAGTCAAAGTAAGTCTTGAGCTTTTGAAATCCTGCCTCACACTCCTCGGACCATCTGAAAGGAGCACCCTTCTGGGTCAATCTGGTCATAGGTGAAGCAATGGATGAGAAACCCACCCTCTATGAAACGGCGATAATACCTAGCCAAGCAAAGAAAACTCCAAATCTCAGTAGCTGAAGACGGTCTGGGCCAACTTTGAACTACTTCAATATTCTTCAGATCTACCTTGATCCCCTAACTCGACACCACATGACCCAAAAGTGCGACTGAGTCAAGCCAGAATTCACACTTTGAGAATTTTGCATACAACTTATTCTCTCTCAAGGTCGGGAGCACAATCCTCTACTGCTCATGAACTTCCCGACTGCGGGAATACACCAAGATGTAGTCAATAAACATAATGCCGAATGAATCAAGTTATGGTTGGAATACATTGTTCATCGGGTGCATGAATGTTGCTGGAGCGTTGGTCAGGCCAAATGACATCACAAGTAACTCGTAGTGACCATACCGAGTCCTAAAAGCAGTCTTCAAAATATCTGGATCCCGAATCTTCAACTAATTACACCCTGACCGCAAATCAATCTTTGAGAACACTCTAGCACCCTGTAGCTGATTAAATAAGTCAATAATGCACGGTAGTGGGTACATGTTCTTCACTGTAACCTTGTTCAACTACTGACAATTAATACACATGTGGATAGAACCATCCTTCTTCTTTATAAACAAAACTGGAGCACCTCACAGTGACATACTAGGCCGAATGAAACCCTTATCAAGTAGCTCTTGCAACTGCTCCTTTAACTCCTTCAGCTCCGCTAGGGCCATGATATGGTGGAATAGAGATGAGCTGATTGCTCTGCCCAACAACAAGTCAATACCAAAATCGAAATCTCCATCGGGCGGCATGCCCGAAAGATCTACTAGAAATACATTTGGGAAGTCTCTCACTACCAGAACTGACTTAACTGTAGGAGTATCAGCACTAACATCTCTCATAAAGGTTAGATATGCATTACACCCCTTCTCAACCATCCGCTGAGCCTTTTGAAATGACACAACCCTGCTAAGAACATAATCCAAAGTATCCCTTCACTCTAACCGTGGCAAATCTGGCATAGCCAATGTCACAGTCTTGGCGTGACAATATAGCATAGCATAATAGGGTGACAACCAGTCCATGCCCAAGATCACATCAAAGTCTACCATACGAAGCAACAATAGATCAACTCTAGTCTCAAAACCACCAATAACAATTAAACATGATCGATACACACGATCCACCATAATAGAATCTTCCATAGGCGTGGACACATAAATAGGAGAACTCAATGAATCACGAGATATATCAAAATACAAAGCAAAGTAAGATGTCACGTATGAATAAGTGAATCTGGATCAAACAAGATTGATGCGGCTCTATGAATAATTGGAAGCATACCTGTGATGATGGCGTCTAAACCGTCTACCTCCGTCCTACCCAAAAAAGCATAGAATCTGGAACGGACTCCCCCTCTATGGCGACCTTTACCTGTTCATCGCCCACCCCTAGCTGGTTGTGTGGGTGGAGCAACTAGGACAGTAACCATGGCCGGAGAAATCTTTGGACCTGACAAAATCCGTGGAGCATGAGTAGTCTGCGGATGTGCACCCCTCCTGAGTCTAGGGTAGTCTCTAACCATATGGCGGGTATCCCCATACTCAAAGCAAGCTCTTAGTGGGCATGGCAGCTGGGACGGGCTCGGGCCTGGTCGGCTGGATTGACTGCTGAAGGCACCCTTTGCAGGAGGTGCACTAGAAAGTGGCTGAGCAAAGAGTGCAACCTGAGACCTCGGAATAACCTTAGCACCACTAGAAGCTGGAAGTGCTGAGTGAACTGGGCGGATCACATAGCCTCTACCATGATGGGTTGTAGCTGGAGCATGACAACCATTGAATCCTCTAGTACCTCCCTGGCCTCTCTCTCACGGCCTCGCATACCCTCTAACCTCTGTGCGATCATTACCACCTATTGATATGGGGTATCTGTATCTTACTCTCGAGCCATGTTGAACCTAGTACCATAGTTGAGCCCCTCGATGAATCGGCAGACTCGCTCCCTAATTGTAGAAACCAAAGTAGGTGCATGTCGGGACAAATCACTAAATCTGACAGCATACTCTAACACTGATATAGTACCCTAGCACAGCTGCTCAAATTTTGTGCACCATGCATTTCAAAGTGTCTGGGGAACAAACTCTCTCAAGACATCTCTGAAAACTGATTCCACGTAAGCGAAGCTACATCGGCTAGCTACCCTCCTCGTAAACTCGCCACCACAAATATTGTACTCCGGATAGCTGGAATGTAGTGAAACCAACTCCGCTCATCTCCACAATACTCGTGGTGCAGAGAATGCGGTGGCACTTCTCTAAAAAATCCTGTGCATTCTCTGAAACAAAGCCACTAAAAGTAGGAGGATGATACTTCTTTAACTTCTCATGTCTAAGCTGCTCCTCCTCAAATGTCATTTCCCTAACCTCGGGCTGAACTGGAACAACAGACTGCGCTGCCATAACCTCTAGGACCTGATCAACAAGGACCTGCTTATATGAAGTACGGGCCATGGAAGTCTGAGCTCCTCCCCCAACATGAGATGTGGCTGGTGCAAGTGGAATCAACCCCGCCTGAGCTAGAGTATCAAACATGCTCAAGAACTATGTGTGGGTCTCTTGAAGTGCAGGGGTGGCAACAGGCACCTTGGATGCCTGCCCCCCCAAACTGGAGCTACTAGTGGCTCCTATGTCGCCGCTTGGGTAGGTGCTCTAGCTGCACCACGTGCCCCTCCTCGGCCTCTGCCGCGGCCCCGACCTCTTGTGGCTCTAGTAGGGGCCATGGGTGTCTGATCGTCAGATCCAGTAGTGCATGTCCTCACGATCTACAAGAGAATAGAAAGTCAAAGATTTAGATTTCAAAGTCAACTAATTCACCCGATAAAAAATCAAAGAAGTGGGAGTTTTCCTAACGGATCTGTAGCCTCTCCAAGATAAGTACAGAAGGCTCTGTACCGTTCTGCAAGACTCTGCTAAACCTGCTTATGACTCGTAACACCTTCGAATCCAGAGCTTTGAGACCAACTTGTCACGACCCCAATTTCCCCTCCTTAGGATGTCGTGATGGAACCCAGTCTTGAAGCCAAGGTACGCCTAACACTTAATTATAACTCAATAGAAATACTTAACAGAAATATTAAAGCAAGACTAATAAACTCATATTACCTTCTAAAATAGGATCTCAACAACACACTTTCCAAAACCGGTGGAATTGAGTCACAAACTCTACAGAATAAGCTAGAATGTCTCCTACAACACTGTCTAAATGAGAAATACAATAGAAATGAAAGATAAAGGAAGGTGACTTTGAGGCCTACGGAAGCCGAGCACGTATACCTTGAAGTCTCTGGGAAATCAGCTACAACCAATCACTAACGTCCAGCACAAGCAGACGTACCTGGATATGCACAAAAAGATGTGCAGAAGTGTATTATGAGTACACCACAATGGTACCTAGTAAATATCAAGCCTAACCTTGGTGGAGTATTGATGAGGCCAGGTCACGATTTTAACCTACTAGGACATAATAACATAATGAAAACATAATAGCGAGAGGTAGTGGAAGGCGGAGAAATAACTGATATGAAACAAGTTGATAACATAGACTAATGCCGGAATTGTAGGCATAAAGATAACATAAAGGGAACAATTAAATAGAGCCACCATAGTCAAATACGGATCCAAACTGATAAGACAAGGAAGAATAAAAAGCAACAAGAAGTGTTTCACCAATAACTCCTTACAACATAAGATAAACAACAAGAATCACAAACGAGGTACCGCCTCGTGCACAACAAGAATCACAACCGAGGTACTGCCTCGTATAGAACAAGAATCACAACCGAGGTACCACCTCATATTCACATTTCTAAATTTCAGGCACAATCTTTCCTTACACCGCCCCGTGAGCCTTACATTTAAATGGATTTGAAACTTTTTTCCCAAAATAGTTACAAGCACTTTAGCCCACCTTATCGCGTTCCTTCAAGTAATTCCCTTACAATCAAAAAGCACATAAGTTTTTGTCTCGCTTTTTGCTGCCGCATGCACATTAACCCTAATCCTTATATCACCGAATGCGCATGAATATCACATCACAATAATAACTCACACCACAAGTGCCCATACATGACATCTTACCAATAATCAACAATATCAATATATCCAAAATAATTGCCCATGGATCAACCACAATGTGTACAAGAATATCAACAATAACAATGAATGTAAATTTCTCAATAAGAAAGATATCTCAACAATTAACACTTCACCTCAATGTGAATAACGGCTTTCACAACTTCAACACCAATCAATCAACAATGAGAAGGATAATGTGTAGCCACAATATTAAATAAGAATAGCGTAGAATGGAAGAGATAACATATAAAAATGATTTCAAATAAGGATAATCAACAATGAAAGAGATAACATCTAACAATGACTTCAAATAATGATAAATCAACAATTGAAGAGACAACATGTAACAATGACTTCAAATAAGGATAAGTCAAAAATGGAAGAGATAACATGTAACAATGAAAGAGGCAACAACTTCAACTTCAACATAAGAGCAAAATATCAAGTAAGATGTAGAACAAGTGTTAACAGAGTCATTTAAGGTATGTAAGGATAGACTAACACAAGTAAGAATAGATTGACTATGAGAATTTAGAACATGATATGACAATTCAATTAAAGCATGGAAAGGGTCTAAGTAGCCTAAACTGGTCAAATACCATATATAACCCGTGTACCTACTCGTCACCTTTCTTACACGGCTTTCACATAGCACAAATGACACAATCAATCCCATGTCTTAAGGGATAGCTCCCCCACATAAAGTTAGGCAAGACACTTATCTTAAATAGGCCAACTTAACCCTCGGAAATAGCTTTTCCCCTAAAATTCGCCTCCTCACGGCTCAAATCTAACCAAAATTTATTTAATATCATCAAACAATGCAAGAGAAAATAATTATAATAGATAAAGCTATGATCTTTACACTTTTCTTAAAAAGTCAACAAAAGTCAACTTAGGGCTCGGCCAGTCAAAACTCGAGTCCAAAGGTAGATTCCGCTACCCATAACCTCATGAGTCCATATATATAATTACTTTCAAATTTTGAATCCAAATCGACTCTCAAAACTCAAATTCTAATTTTTCAAAAACTTGACAAAGTTTCACAAATTTTCACTTTGATTCACATAATTTTGACGTTATATCTAAGATATATTGATGTAATATAATTGGAAATTGATTAGAATCACTCACCCAACATTTGTAGACTAAAATCCCCTCTCCTAGTTGCCTCCTACCGAGTCTAGGGTTCTAAAATGTGAAAAATGAAGTGAAATCCAACTTCCAAGCCCTTATGACCAGCTGCAGATCTCGCATTGACATAGGGTTCGCATTTGCAAACTCTTGAAATTGTGAATCAGGGGTCGCATTTGCAAACCCTGACAGCCTCAAGAAAAGTAGTAATTGTGACAAAGGCTTTGCAATTGCGCAGCCGTCCACTATCGCCCATGCAACCAGATGATCACATTGTGAACCTGCCCTCAAGCTTGCTGACTTCGAAAATGCGATGGGGAAGTCGCATTTGCGACATCTGAACGCCCCCTGTCACCTTCGCAATTATGAGGCTGGTGCTCACAATTGTGATAATAGAGCACCAGCAACACCAACAATTCATTTTCAGTTCAATCCATTCTGAATCATGTTCGAAACTCATCCCAGCCCCCAGGGCTCCAAACCAAACATCTACACAAGTCAAAAAACATCATATGAACTCACTGGCATGATCAAAACACAAAAATAACATCTAGAACTACGAATCGAACACTAAAATGCATGAATTTCAAAGTAAAGTTCAAGAACTACTAAAATTGCAGCTAAGCATCCGAATCCTATCAATTCAACTTCAAATGATACCAAATTTAGCAGATAAGTTCTAAATAGCATAAGGGACCTATTCCAAGTTGCAAAATCTAATTCCGAACTCGACAACTAAAAGTCAATCTACGGCCAAACTTTTCAACATCAAATTGCCAAATTTCGGCAAAACAACACAAATCAACCTACGGACTCCCGAATTCCATTCCGGGCATACGCCTAAATCTAAAATCAAGATATGAATCTATCGATCAAAACACCCTTTTGGGTCATTTTTACAAAAGTCAAAGTTTGGTCAACTTTTCTAACTTAATTTTCTTAGTCAAGAATCAAAGGGTCCAAATCAACCCAAAATCTTCTCGAAATGAAACTAATCAACCCCGTAAGTCATAAAATCATAACACACATGTGTGAAGCATTAAAAGGGAAAATGGGACGCAATTACACAAAATGACTGGTCGGGTCATTATACCAGGTTTTCCATATCTCGAATTTATTGTACCTCCCCTCTTAGTAATTCTATTTCTTGTTCCAAGCGGGAAACATACTCGTTATTTGCATCTCATACCTTTCTTTTGAAACCCCAGGGACATTAGTTACTGCCAGAGCATTTCCAGTCGGGTCACCTATAGCGATCATCCTTCCTTTGATTTCAAATTACAATACGGCTCGGCCAGTTTAATGGTCAACACAAATCAACCTTTTATTCGGTGGATAATAAATAAAAGTAGATAGAAAAGAAAAAAAATAGAAGTTAGTTTGGAGATAGAACAGATAAATGTCACCACATAGAATTACATAGAGCAATTAGTTCATACAGTGTGAAAAATGCATCCTAAGGGTATTGAAGGTACCTCTCTTTGCCATGCAGTAAATGATAATGAATTAATCCAAATTACTTGACACATATCAAATTCAAAATGAAATTGAACTTTTATTGACAAAGGTAGTGAGTCTTGGCAGGTACAAAAAAGTGATGCAGAAATGGGACTACAAACCTCTACCAAATGATATGAAAGATGATTAGGTAAAATGTCAACTCATAGGATACGACCCAAAGTATTTACAAAGATCATATGAAATGGGCCACAATATTGCCCTTAGGGAATCTTAAAAATACTAGATGGAAAATAGTGGAACTCAATCATCTCCTATTGGTTCCCCCCTAAGCTTTCCTCCCCTGGATCTTCCTCGGATCTTCTTTGAATTCTTCCTTGACTTCCTCCCCCTAGTACTCGGGTTTCTTCTGGGTCTTCCTTTGGCTCTTTGTCAAACTCAATTACACATATTCCACAATGTCATCATTACTGTCAGGTGGCCGCAGCATGTAGTCGACTGACCTCGGCACCACTTGCTTATACATAGTGGGAGTAACAAGGTAATGTGGTAGTATCTCATGATTCACCCGTAGAGCCTCCCTCGTATCCTCTAGCCTGCAAGTTCCTCTCGATTGGGTCTAGCTAACTGATCCTCCTTTGATATCTAAGCGAAGTGTTCTAGAGTGCACGATGTATTTTTCCCCATACTAATTGCAACCAAGTGGTTCCATTCCTCCTAGATTCTCCTTACCCCGGATGATCGGGATTTCGACATTGTAGTCATCTTCAAAAATGGCCATCTGGCACCATAAAAGTATGTCCTAGACCAAACCAAAGTAAAGTGCCTCAATACCCGCAGTGGTGCATAAGGTTGAATCCCCTCTAGTACAATCAACTCAATGAAGTACTTCTCGGGTCCTCTTACCAAAGCTCTCCTGCTCACCCAAGAAATCTTCCAGTTAACATAGTCTCCAGTAAGTTGGGTCAGGAATACGTGCCAACCCTCTAGTCCATAGGGTGTCTCATGACCCAAAACCCATAATAGGTCGCGATGGCGCCTAATGTTGCCGTTAGGCAAGCCCACACCAGAACCTCCATATTAACTATTCCTTTTTAACTTTTAGAAATAGAAGTTTCCTTAATACACCGAATAAAAGTAAAATCTCATCCAACGGTACACGCTTCTTTCTAAAAAATATCAAGTGTGAATAGTACATAAACCACATAACAGTAATAATATGTACAACAGTGCCTAAGCACCAGAAGCCCCCAAAACTCGATGCCACAAGTGCATTAGCAATCTAGAGATTATACAAATCTAATACAATTACTATCTTAAGTATAATAAATAGAATCAGTAAACAAGGTAGAGGGAGACTCCAGTGTTGCAGAGCAAGGCAAGCAGCTCACCACTAAGTCTCCGTGGAAGTGTGGCTACGCGCCCATATGACCACTGGTAGTACCTGTCTCAGTACCTACACATTCATTATAGAAGTGTAGGATGAGTACGTAAAATAACGCATACCCAGTAAGTATTTAGTCTAACCTTGAAGAAGTAGTGACAAGGGGTCGACTTGACACTTACTAGTGGTCAAACAGTAATAAAAATACATAAAGTAGACATGGAGGGTGTATAACAAGTAGCAAGAAAACAGTTAAAAACATTTATCGTAATTCCCCACATGAATCTATATCAAATCACTAAACATGTCATAACCATCCTTGAAGGCACTAACTCAACTGTTACCAAACCAAATCCAATATCACGTACGAAGCACAAATCTGCCAAGGCGAACAGCCCGATCCCATAGGAATATTGATACTCAGTACAGCCGAGGCGAACTGACTGATCCCATAAGAATAGTGTTACCATACTGCCGAGGGAATAGTGCGATCCCATAAGAGTAATTTGCAACATTAGTGAGGCAAATGTCCCGATCCAATAAGAGTAAAGAAACTACTTCGCTCGCGGAAGTACATGAGAGTCGAGAAGACACGGATCTATAACTCAAGAAGTATTTCAAAAAATTTCCAAAGTAAGAGGCTCACTCAATATATTCTAACCTCAATCCCAGTCATAAAATTAAGGAAATCAAGTGCGTTGGAAGGTTATGAATCTAAGTCTACCCGAACATAACATAAAATAGCTACGTATGGATTCTTGTAACCTCGTGCATACGTAGCCCCCCGCCTCCCCCTCCCCCACAAGTAGCACATAACACGTAATACACTTAAGGGAATAAATTACCTTTTACAAAGTGTCACGACCTAAGATTCAACTAATCGTGATGGCACCTAACCCAATCCGCTAGGCAAGCCATATAATAACAAACCACAATATAATGATAATGATAAGAGTCAAAAATGAAATAACTAAATTATATATAATTTCCCAAGGACTGGTATTATAAATTATGAGCTTATAAGACTTAAAGTTTACAAAACTGGTATAAAATAAATAAATCATCTATTTGAAACATACATAAATAGATTTATAAATCTAAAGCTACCAAGAACAAGAGGCAGCTATAACCGGAATGCAGGTACATCTTCAATGCCAGCTCCCGCCACTTGCAGCAACATCTGCTCCAACATCTGCACGTAAGGTGCAGAAGTGTAGTATGAGTACAACCGACTCTATGTACTCAATAAGTAACAAACCTAACCTTAGGTTGAAAGCAATGACGAGCTTGGACAACGGTCAAAGTCCAACACCAATAGGCAAGAACAACTCGTAACAATGTAATAAAAGCAGCACAAGTAACAACTCAAAGATATGATGCTTTGCTCATTCTTAGTTACGGAAAAATAGGCATGCTTTTCAGGAATAACAACAAAACCCAAATCTTTCACTGAAATCACCAAAATATGAGTAAATCAGAAAACTGTGATTTTTCCCAAAAACTTTCAACAACAGATAAGATATTTCATTCTCAGATAGCATGAGGAAAGTAAATCTCTATGCCTACATGTCAATGTGCATGTGAAATTATGAATGTCATAAAACCGTGTAGCATGAGGAAATGCATCTGTATGCCATCACAGTAATGAACTCATGCCATCACAGAAATTATGAATCTCACTGTTCACGCTCCTATTCATCATGCTCGATCACTCGGCACACTCAATCACTTAGCACTGTATAGTACCTGCACTCACTGCTGGTATTCCGGACTCTAGAGGGGCGGATCCTGCCCAAGCGCTAATATAAGCCAACATGGCCTGTTGTGGCGTGCAACCCGATCCCATCATGAATCAATAAAACCTGCTGCAGCGTGCAGCCCGATCCTATCAGTAATAATAAAGCCTATAAAGGCCTGCTGCAGCGTGCAGCCCGATCCATATAATAATAATATATATAAAGCCAATATGGTCTGCTATAGCCCGATCCACAATATCTCTCACAATACGGCTCTCATGCCCAACTCAGTCATCAATCTCTCCAGCCTCTCGGGCTCACAAATCTCATGCTAATTAGCCCAAATAATTATAACATGATGTGACAACAAAGGATAACAGAGACTAAGATATGATATGTGAATGAATGAATATGACTGAGTATGTAACTGCAAATTAAGCAAATAACTCAGCAGCAAAGATGACCTCAATGGGTCCCAACAGAATAAGCGTATATCCTAATTATAATTTCTAACATGATTCATAGCTCAATTTCTCTAACACGTAGAAATTTCATGAATAGAAACAAGATTAGGTAACTACACAGTATCACATAATCAACCGACTCATAATTCACATGGTGTATGCCCACACGCCCGACACCTAGCATGTGCATCACCTCAACACCAAACACACAACATGTTTGTTCAAGGATTCATACTCTCAGCACCAAGTTTAGATGTGTTACCTACCTCGAACAAGCCGAATCTAATACCGAGCAAGCCAAGAAATACTCTACAAATGCCATCCCGTTTGTACTGACCTCCGAACGGCTCAAAACTAGCCAAGAGCAACCCAAGAACATCAACTAATGCCAAAGGAAACAAACCCAATCGATAAAAGTGGAATCTTTAATTAAAAGCCTCAAGTCAACCAAAAATTCAACAAAAATTAATATTGGGCCCACCTTGGATTCCGTATCCAAGCTTACCAGAGCAAAGCCCGAATCAATACAAGCTCACACGAGTGAAAATTGACTCAATCGGATTCTGATAAATCAGGTGTTCATAACCCAAGAGTCCAACCCACACTAGTTGAGTCCCATATCTCCTGAAATACTCCTCTAAAACTCGCCTAATTCGAGTATGTTTTTCTCCTAATATAGGAGAAAAAAACTCCAAAATAAATCAAGAAATAAACGCCTCTAAGTCATTTTCAATTATCAGAATTTAGGACATAACCCTAGGTCTTGAGTTAAAGAATTAAATGGGTTTTCAATTAAAATCATGAATGAAAGCTTAAGCCAAGGGAATGAACAATGGGAAATACTTAGATTATGCTTTAGACCTTACCCCGTGGAAGAAACTTGAAGAACGTCCTTGAATTCTCCCAATCCCAAACATTCAAGATGAGAAAAACACCAACATCAATAACAAAAAATGTGCAATTGTTCTGCCTCATTTCTTGTGCCAAACAATCCCGAAACTTCATTTTGATGCCTCCAATGGATTCCTCGTGAAATTCCAGTCAAGTTAGGCTTCTGAATCATTCCATTTGAGCTTATAATGAAGGAGATATGTTGATAGATTTTAAATACGAATTCAGTGGCAATTTCGTAATTAGTCTTAAAAATCTTGCAACCCAATTCTTAATAGAATGACCATCAATTCCTCATACGATGTTGAAACTTGATGATTTCAGTTGCTACGATTCCAAAATTATGATACAGATATAATGCTTTTGCCGAAACACAAATCAAAGTCATTTGCTCAATATAGTAACATTTATGCTCAAATCGACATCGAAACCGAAAACAATCACCATATAACCCAAACTTATCCAAAACTCATCGGAATTTAACCAAAATTTTTGGATATGTCCAAAATCATCATACAAACTTATTGGAATAATTAAAATCCGATTCCGAGTCTGTTTACCTAAAAGTCAAACCTTACTGAACTCTTCCAATTTAAAGCTTCTAAAATGAGAATCATTCTTCCAAATCAATCCTGAACCGCTCAAAAATTGAAACCAATCATAAACGCAATTCATAATACATAATATGAAGCTATTCAAAGTCTCAAACCACAGAATGGAACGCTAAAGCTCAAAACGACCGGTTGGGTCGTTACATTCTCCCCCACTTAAACATGCGTTCGTCCTCGAACGTGCCAAGAGTCGTTCAAAAGCCATCAAATCGCCATATACCCTCACCATACACATAACCAGGGGTGATTCCACATCACCCCAATCCATATAATCTTGACAACACCACCTAACAGAGGATCCTTACTAAAACCTTAGTTTATAAACCTTAAAACCCAAATCCTCAACATCTGGAACTCATTATATGATCTGATTCTTGCATCTATGCCCCGTGTAACTCTGAACAAGCCGTACCAATCCAAAACCATATCTCAAGAGATAATCACATAATATATCACATAACTCAAATACTCATAGCAATAACTTCCGACCACAATAGCTGCTCGATAACCAACCCGACACCGGTAACAAACCTCATATCATCTAAAATCTTGTTCTAAACCTTCGTACACTGCCAATAATGAAAAAAACATACAGAAACTCATAACTATCCATCAGATTAGCAAGTCATGGGCTCTCTGGCCCGATAAGAACCATAGCCAAAATCTAAGCTGATGAGTGACACAATTCTTGCAAACATACCTTAATCAAATTCGATGGCACTCATTTCAGGATCAATAACCTCACCTCATCCACTACAAGCAACTCGACCGACCTGTCACACAAATCCTACTTAGAGCCACATACCATGCAATCCGTGTACCAATGAACAATAACTCAAGTATACCTAATGATGGAAAGATAATGGAAATGAAAAAACCATCCTGCTAGCTCATCAGATACCACCACGAAGCGAATGCTATCAATCCACAACACAAAGGAAACATACCACACGAAATAAGCACAAAGGATCATATCCTAGCATAACATCGCTACGATGTATGACCCAATCCGAACATCGGTCCCTATGAAATACCTCAAGTCACAATGCTCAAAATCAACAACCACCTCTAATTCGACTTCACTTACACGAAGTGCATGACCATAACTTTGGAGAAGAAAATAACACAATATACCACAACCTGAACAGACCATAACCAATGCGCAATCAACCATTCAACAGTTCAATAACCATTTCGCTTGAATTCTGCTACAAGGCCCAAACAGAATCGCTTCGCGTGTGCATATATCCAACAAATCACAACCCCTCGTAGCATAGAAAAGTAACACATAGAACATATTAGAACACGAACAAGCTCAACTCCAACTGAATGACACACCTTTCAGCAATAACGATGTTGAGTCAATAAATCTGACTCGATGTAGAATACACATCCTCATTGGGCCTACCAATGGGCCCCTAAATCAACTCTTGTCATCCCCAAATGGACAAATGGCCCTCCAGAAGCACACAATGACCTAACCATAGCACGTACTACTATCTAGCTAATTTTGGCTACATTTTCAAAGTCCGCAACCCCGAAATAATCTACTTCTGAGAACTCCCAGTCTCCAAATCCATAGAACACATGAATCACCATAGCCGATCCCAACTCCATCACTCGAATGACTAACACATCTCTCATACATAATCATCCCACGAGAAATACTTCTATATTCTTCCATGCCACATAGCAAAACCTAAACATCAGCAGTCGATCAACCAGGCGAGTACCGCAATACCAATGAAGCATCCGTAAGTCAAAACACAGTGCGCCTTCTGAATTCGCACCCTTCTCAAGCAGTACCAAGTAATAATAGCATTCATCCAGTCATCTTAAACCATCCATGTTGTCTAAGAATTCATGACCTTCCCTTCATAACTGAACTGTGACCTTGCACATGCAAATCTCAATCCCACACAACGCAGCGCATCTATCATGCCATCATATGAAAAGCATGAGAATCTTATAATCAACTCTGAGTCACCAGCAGAATACATACCCGATCAGTCATAAACCTTCCATTTGATCCCATGCAGGAGAAAATCACAATACGCAACATGCTCCTCAAGCCGGTAGGAAATATCTATCTCAAACTGTGGTACAAACCATGGAGAACTCTTTGAAACCCATGTGCACGTTACCAAGCCATTAGAATTGAATCTCTCTAACTCAACCAAGCCACGCAGGTTGCCAAACCCAAGAGTATTACCATAAAATACCTATAAAGACTCACCACATCTATAAGTACCCAAAAAAACTGATCATATCCATTACCGTGCTGATCCAACCTAATACCAAGTTAACCTATTTCTCCAAGTTCTTTCCAAATTACCCTCAAGTGACACTTCTCCTTGTGAGGACTCCACGATCCTTACCCAAAGCTCACCACAAGAGATCCTAGCATAAAGCCACATCGCCCTAAAGCCCATAAGCCGATGTATTCCCTCTTAAGCATCCCAAAAGTACCACAACTGAGACACCCACTTTGAAGAGACCTTCTGTGAATCTAACGCCATTTCCTAAATATGAAATGTAGAATCCATAATGATATAGAAATGCCGCGAGTATCGACACCATTCAATGTAAATCTCAGATTCTAGCCATATACAAATTCGAAAAATTCTCATTGCTACATATAAATCTTGAATACATTAGAACCTTCTCGAGATTCATCCACTCTGCTCAAATCTCAATTGCATCGCCCAAATGGGCCGAACGACCTGTGCCCCACTAGCATGACAACACCCAAAAGAAGTAAGTCCGCCTTAACGCGACCGAGTACATCCTTCACGAATAACAACTCAATCATTCCATGATTCCCATATACCCATAAAGTGTAATACACCATGCATCCAGAAATTTCCTTGCTTAACTCATCCTCAAAACCAACCTCTACAAGTCATAACTGATTCAAAAGTATGCCTCAAACCGAACCAATACAACACGTAACCATGCAATTAAATCGTTGAGAGCAGACACCCCCACCTGGCTCAAAGACATAGATCAAACAACTCGATAACTCACAGTGCCCATACTCTATTACTGCCATAAATCGCAGTGAGATTCAACTAAATCCTTCTTAAACTCATGTAACACAAACCATATAATACCTCATATCATCTGCTAAGCTCGCATTCATCCTCGTGATAGTCAGGTGAACTTTCTCAACCAATCCAAACTGAAATCCAACACATATACCCACTGGTAGAAAAGAAAGCCTCCATACAACATCATAAAGATCACACATCCGTAGATTACCCCGCAGGTGATAACCCATATGTTTAGCCTCAAACTGGCATCTCTCTATACCCTTTCACAGCCATAACTACTACACAATCACTTAATCTTCCTGAGTCTGAACTCATCAACAAGACATGAAATCCTACGTCGCTCCACAACTGAAATAACATGAAAGAATCTCTCAAAAACCTTCATAACTCAAGACTGTATGACACATCCACAAAAATCGAGCATCCAATAGTCCTTTTCACATCTCAAGCAAACTTTTCCCGTCATATTCAAACCGTCTAAACACATCCCACAATCACATCCTACTCATCATATAGCCATCCAACGACTCACCGACCCACCAGTCCCACTCATAGGGATACCACTGGACATAAAAGTCCAAAAACATATGCTCACACAACTAAAACTACCGAACCTAAGCTGCAGTCCAAACCGGGCCTCAAGTCTTCCTGACTAGCTCATCATCAAAACACAAAAAACACATCTCGCACCTTATCCATGGAATCCACAAGTCGTCAATGTACAGCTGATACCGAGTGCTCACATGCGCAAACAAGTGGGTGGAAGGAATTCAAAGAGATACGCTTCAAGCTCAATCAATAATGCAAGATAAGGAAAAAAATAGGAAGTTTCTCCTAAATGCCATGTAGCCTCTAGCAGATAGGTATGGACGTCATCATACCGATCTTTAAGACTCTACTAGACACTAGCTCATGACTTGTAGAACCTATTAACCTAGAGCTCTGATATGAACTTTTCACGACCCAAAATCCAACTAGTCGTGATGGCACCTAACCCAACCCGATAGGTAAGCCACATAACAATAAACCACAATATAATAATAATGATAAGAGTCAAAAATAAAATAACTAAATTTTATATAATTTCTCAAGGACTGGTAGTACAAATCACAAGCTTCTAAAACTTAGAGTTTAAAAGCTGGTATGAAATAAATACATCATCTGTTCGAAACATACATAAATAGATTTATAAATCAAAAGCTACCAAGAACAAGAGGCAATAATAACTGGAACACAGGTACATCTTCAATGCCAGCTCCCGCCACTCGCAGAAACATCATCTCTAAAATTTGCACGCAAGGTGCAGAAGTGTAGTATGAATACAACCGACCCTATGTACTCAATAAGTAATAAACCTAACCTTAGGTTAAAAGTAGTGACGAGCTTGGACAAAGGTCACAATCCAATAACAATAACCAAGAACAACATAATAAAAGCAGCACAAGTAATAACTCAAAGATATGATGCTTAGGTCGTTCACAGTTACGGAAAAATAGGCATGCTTTTCAGGTATAACAGTAAAACCCAAATCTTTTATCGAAATCACCAAAATATGAGTAAATCAAAAAACTGTGATTTTCCCAGAATATTTCAACAGCAGATAAGATATTTCATTCTCAGATAGCATGAGGAAAGTAAATCTTTATGGCTTCATGTAAATGTGCATGCGAAATTATGAATGTCACAAAATAGTGTAGCATGAGGAAATGTATCTCTATGCCTGTATGTCAACTATGCATGTCAAATGCAATGCATCATAGTGATGAACTCATCACACTCTCATATTACTCAATCTCACTGTCTCGCTCTCCCATTCATCATGCTCGATCACTCAGCACACTCAGTCACTCAGCACTGTCCAGTATCTGTGCTCACTACTGGTATGTCAGACTCCAAATGGGCATATCCTACCCAAGCGCTAACATAAGCCAACATGGCCTGCTACGGTGTGCAGCCCGATCCCATCATGAATCAATAAAACTTGTTGCGACATGCGGCCTGATCCCATCAATAATAATAAAGCCTATAAGGCCTACTGTAGCGTGTAGCCCGATCCATATAATAATATATATATAATGCCAATATGGCCTGTTGCTACATGCAGCCTAATCCACAATATCTCTCAAAATATGGCTCTTAGGCCCAACTAAGTCATCAATCTCTCCAACCTCTCGGGCTCACAAATCTCATGTCAATCAGCCCAAACAATGATAACATAATGTGACAACAGAGGATAACAGAGACTGAGATATGTTATGTGAACGAATGAATATGACTGAGTATGTAACTGCAAATTAAGCAAATAACTCAACAGCATAGATGACCTAACTAGGTCCCAACAGAATAAGCATATATCCCAATTATGATTTCTAACATGATTCACAACTCAATTTCTCTAATACGTGGAAATTTCATTGATAGAAACAAGATTAGGTAACTACATAGTATCACAAAATCAACCGAGTCATAATTCACACGGTGCACGCCCACACGCCTGTTACCTAGCATTTGCGTCACCTCAACACCAAACACACAACATGTATGTTTAGGGATTGATACCCGCAGCACCAAGTTTAGAAGTGTTACTTACCTCGACAAGCCGAATCTAATACCGAACAAGCCAAGCAATACTCTAGAAATGACATTCCGTTCGTACCGACCTCCGAATGGCTCGAAAGTAGCCAACATCAACTCAAGAACATCAACTAATGCAAAAGGAAACAAACCCAATCGATAAAGGTGGAATCTTTAACTAAAAGCCCAAAGTCAACCAGACCCGCCTTGGAATCCGAATCAAAGCTTACCCGAGCGAAGCCCAAACTAATACAAGCTCACATAAACAAAAACTGACTCAAACGGAGTCTGATAGCTTATCTAATTTGCCAAAATATCGCTCTAGGGTGTTCATAACCCAAGAGACTAACTCACACTAGTTGGGTCTCATATCTCCCCAAATACTCCTCCAACACTCAACAAATTCAAGTATGTTGTTCTCCTAATATAGGAGAACAAAACCCCAAAAGGAATCGAGAAATAAGCACCTCTAACACATTTTTAATTTTTAAAATTTAGGACAAAACCCTAGGTCTTCATTTAAAGAATTAAATGGGATTTCAATTAAAACCATGAATTAAAGCTTAATCCAAGGGAATGAATTAAAGGGAAATATTTAGGTAATGTTTTAGACCTTACCCCATGTAAGAAAATTGATAAACATCCTTGAATTCTCCCAATCACAAACTTTCAAGATGAGAATAACACCAACAACATTAATAGCAAAAAATGCTCAGCTGTTCTGCCTCGTTTCTTATGTCAAACAATCCCGAAATTCGCTTTGATGCCTCCAATGGATTCCTCATGAAGTTCCAGTCAAGTTAGACTTTTGAATCACTCCGTTTGACCTTATAATGAAGGACATATGTTAGTTTTAATTTTTAAAAATAGTGCAGATTTTTAAATATGAATTCAGTGGCAATTTCGTAATTAGTCTGAAGAATCTGGCAACCTAATTCTTTGTAGAATGGCCATAAATTCCTCGTACGATGTCGAAACTTGATGATTTCAGGTGCTATGGTTCCAAAATTACGATACGGATATAATAGTTTAGTCGAAACACGAATCAAAGGCTGTTTGCTCAATATGGTAACCTTTATAATCAAATCGACGTCGAAACTAAAAACAATCACCATACAATCCACTTATCCAAAACTCTTCAGAATTTAACTAAACATTGGACATATCCAAAATCATCATACAAACTTATTGGAATAATTAAAACTCGATTACGAGTCTGTTTACCTAAAAGTCAAATCCTGGTCAACTCTTCCAACTTAAAGCTTCTAAAATGATAATCTTCTTCCAAATCAATCCCAAACCGTTCGAAAATTGAAACAGACCATACACACTATTCATAATACATAATATGAAGCTACTCAATGTCTTAAACTACCGAATGAAACGCTAAAGCTCAAACAATCGGTTGGGTCATTATACAAGGTTAAGCAAGAGACTTACCTCGCTTCCACGTCCACTATCCGGCTTTTTAACCTCAATAGAACTCCTTAAACGAAGTCGAGCAATCCGAATCTAATCAAAATCCGTATAAACTAACAATATTTCCACAAAGTTCATAATTTAACTACTAGAGTAATTACCAACCCAATTTGGAAGGTTCCTAAAATTCACCCCCTCCCCCCCTCC
>MCJB01035052.1:91438-110057 GCA_002018475.1 Nicotiana obtusifolia | reverse complement strand
CTAAAATTCACCCCCTCCCCTCGGCCACGTGCCCGGATTCCAAAAATTTTCGTAAATAAATGTTACCCATAACCTCATGAATACAAATATATAATTTCTACTCAATTCCATAATCGTTTTCGTGGTCTAATCTCATTTTACTAAAACCTAGGTTTTTCAACAAAATACTAAAATTCCTACAATTTTCACGTTAAAATATATCCATAATCTCTGCATTAAACTCACATTGTTTAGAATACACTTATCTCAAGATGCTAAGTAAAAATCCCTCTCTAAAAAGCTCCAAATCGGCCAAGAGATGTGTGAAATGAAAGAAATGGCGATGAGAGAGAGAGGGCCGGCGATAAGAGAGAGAAAGAGAATGAGTTCGAATCTCATCGCTAATGGCGATGGCTACGCTGGCCGGCGACACACCGGCTGGCGAACCCTAGTCTTCGCCTCCCCAACCCCTCTCAACAAATCCCAGCAACCCGCACCCCCTAGATTACAGTCACCTCCTTAAACCATCAACCCTATATTCGAATTCCATGAACCCTAAATCGACAATCACAATCGAACCAATACCCCTCAAAAAAGCCTCTTTCTTACAAGGACAACTATTTGTCAAGTTCACAGAAGCTGAGGTTGACAGAATGAACAAAATCGAGGGACTCCAATACACAGTAATCGGCAAGTTCTCATATGGCTGGGCAGATATTCAAGAACTCCGAAGAATAATTCCTGCGTAATGTGGAATTAAAGGCGATTGCAACATCGGACTTCTCAGAGATAGGCATGCACTGGTTCGACTAACACTTTGGCAAGATTTTATTAACTTCACCTCCAAAGCAGTCTACTATTTGAAAGCCAAAGACGGATTTGAATACCAGATAAGGACTTTGATTTATGATGCCAAGTTCAAGGAACAAGAAGAAACATCAAAGGCGGTGGCTTGGATATCATTCCCAAATCTACTTCCCACATACTATGTCAAAGAGTGTCTGTTCTCTCTAGCCTCTGCTGTTGGGAAGCCTCTTCACTTAGACACTGCCACAATCAATAAGACCCATCCAAGCTGTGCAAGAGTCAAGGTGCTCATGGATTTACTAGCTGACTTGCCCAAAAAAGTTCGCATGGACATTGAAAATGAATCAACAGGATATGTCAGAACATAATGGGTTAAAATCCAGTACGACTTTATTTCCAAGTACTGTAAGAAATGCAAACTCCAAGGTCATGAAATGCTGGAAGCTGCATCCAGATTTACTAGCTTCACAATCAACAGAGCAAAAGACAGATAAAACCAACACAGTGGAATTCAATAAACAACAGAGGGTGGAAAAGGCCCCTCTAATGATACTGTCAAGTGGCAAGGTAGTGGGCAATGCAGGCCCTCAATGGAAGGAAGTCAAAGACAACCGGTCACATAAGCAAGCTAAGTTCAAAACAGGACAGGAAATGATAGCACTCGACAAGGCTGCTCAACAGAATCAAACATCTAACAAATTTAACATGCTGAACTTGGAGATAAGCAGTGATAATAAAAACAGCCAGTAGGTAGGGATAAAGGAAGCAGCTGCTCAGAAGAACATTCACACCTCAAGCCCAGTATCATACTTAGTCGAAGAGCCCTCATGCTCTGCAGCAGATATACTTCACTTATCAGCAATCACAATCTTGAAAAACAAAGCCAATAAGAAAACAACTGCAGACAACAAAGAAGAAGCAGTAACTGAAAGAATTCAACACCATACAGAAACAACGAAAGCAATCACAAAGGAATCTACTTCCCAGTGGGTGCAGAAAAATTTCAGTACCAACAAGATCACCAGTATCACCCCTCAACAAGAGACCCTATCACAGGTTACTCTAGTTGAGAAAATAATAGCCAAAACAACAGACAAGAAGCCAGCAGAAATAGAATCAGAAAGCAGCAAGAAAGTTCAAAAAGAAATTTCGGGACACTATGGGCAGATCAAATGGAAGAAGACTCAGAAGAAGGGGAAATACCAGAAGAAATGCGAAGTGAAGAAGAGGGAACAATGGGAGCACCTGAGGAGGATGCTCAAAGTGAAAAGGAAGCCGACAACAACAATACCACATTGAGGAAAAACAACAACACCCAAGAAAACCACTAAGGAAAGCTACTAACAAACATATGTCAAGACCAAGCCATTCTTAAACATCAACCAGAAGAAGATACAACACAAAAGGGTAACTTGGACCCTGGATCAGCATCAAAGAAAGGAGCAATAGTAACACAGCTACAAGCAATCATTAGACCAAAAAACTCTAACATTGCAGCAGTAACAAGAAATGAGGAAAAACACAAAGAGCATCCTGGCAAGGACTTAGATGATGAAATCACTAATCAGAACTTCCTCACCATGGCCAAACAAGGAGACCTCTCACCAACTAAAATTGCCAAAGTGAAATTAGCAATCAAAGGTAAGAAGAAGCAAAGCAAAGACAATAGCAACACCTCTGCAACAGGGGTTCAAACAAGAAGAGCTTTATCACTCCTCAACAATCAATGATGAATGCAATCATCTAGAACATTAGATCAGTCAACACAATGCAAGCTTTTGAAAGACTAATCACATTACACCAGAAACATCATTTTGAATTCATTGGCATCATGGAACCAATGCAACAAGCAAGAAGGATGGAAAGGTATAGTAGAAGAATTGGCTTCACTCAAGCAGTGGCTAATGTCTCTAACAAAATATGGGTTTTCATTGATAATGTATATGAGATCACAATCCTATCCAACATGGTACAGCAACTCACTTTGAAGCTTCTCCACACTGAAACACAAATGGAACTCATACTCACACTGGTTTATGCTAAGTGTAATGCAACAGAGAGGATAGAATTGTGGGATTCACTGTATGATCAGGCTCAAGGCATGACAACTCCATGGCTGGTAGGAGGAGCCTTTAATGTTATTTGTGATCAAGAAGAAAAATTTGGAGGACTGCCAGTGCCATTCAATGCGGTAGATGATTTCAGACACTGCATCAACACCTGCAACTTAACTGACTTGGGTTCAAAGGCAGCATATACACATGGTGGAACGGCAAAGCAAATGAGGACATCATTTTTAAGAGATTAGACAGATTCTTAGCCAATGCAGAATTCCAACAAACATTCTCAAGACTAGAGGTCACTCACTTACCTAAGATTGGCTCAGATCATAGCCCTCTTCTGTTAAAATGTTACATGGAAGCAAGGTCAATCAAGAAGCCTTTCAAGTTCCTCAACTTCTGGACCAAACATGATACTTTCAAAACAGTTGTAAGAGAGAACTTGCAAGCATATTTCAAAGGGGACCCCTTCATGATCTTCAACTACAAACTCAAAAAATTAAAAAAAGCACTGTCACTTTGGAGCAAAGCAACATATAGGGACATATTTCAAAACATAGAAAGCATGGAAGAAGTGGATCTGGTACATGAAAAGCAATTTGAAGATAGGCCAACTAAACATAATAGGGAAAGATTGCAAAGAGTTCAAGCTCAGATGATCAGACACTTAGCAATAGAAGAGCAATTCTGGAAGCAAAAGTCAGGAATGGCATGGTTCAAGGATGGAGACAGAAACACCAAATTTTTTCATGCTCAAGTGAATGGAAGAAGAAGAAGAAGACTCCAACTAAGAAGGATACAAAACAATGCTGGTACCTGGATTGAAGAAGAAGAACAGATAGCAGAAGAAGCCATCAATTTCTACAAAGACCAATTCACAGAAAACACAATCCCATCGGATTTCAGAATCCTGGACAACATCCAGCCCTTCATAGATAGGGAGCAAAACACAGAACTGATCAAGCCACCTACACTAGAAGAAGTCAAACATGATGTTCTCTGCTTGAATGGTGATAGTGCAGGGGGATCAGATGGATTCACAGGCTCTTTATACCACACCTGCTGGGAAATCATTGGTGCAGATATTCACAACATGGCCAAAGCATTCTTTGCAGGTCTAGTGTGAGATAGATGACGAACAAGAAGGCATGACAGATGAGCCAATCCCAAAAAGAAGATATGAACCCATGGCGTCCAAGCCAGTTGGAACCGGCTTCCATACTTTCACTTTGGACGACGTCAAGGTTTCAAAATGGCCTCAGAGAATCCAAGACTTCTATACTTGGATGGTGACCAAAAACTTGGCAGAACGAGAAAAGTATGTCATCTTGTCAGAACTCACTTCACGTTTCTCAGGAATCCTCAGAGATTGGTGGAACTCCCTTGGGATTCACGACAAGAATATTTTTCTTACTTTCCAAGATTTTGCCTTCAACATCCAGGTCCTACATGAAGTTTTCTGCGGAGATACTAGCCAACGACAGGAGAAAATGCGAAGACACTCTTCGAGATGAAGTGTGTGTCATTCGACAGAAATGACATTGATAGACATTTTCAAAAAATGGCCAAGATATATTTTGAAATTGGCGGAGACATCAATCTGAAGCAAGCCTTCGTCTCTTTTTGTTGTTGTTGGAAGAATTGGAAAAGTGAAGTTCCTGGCGGACAAATCTCATATTGCAAATTTGCCAACCTTTGTTCCAACGCTTTGATTAGTCCTTCATGGCGAGACGATGTTTGCTCCATCTTTTTCTCCATTGTTGCCACCTTGCTCATCATTTTGTTTTGTGTGTGCGCCACGTTCTTTATGGTGTTGCCAATGTTGGTCAGGACCTTGTTTTGGCAGATGGAGTTTTCGGATTGCCAGTTTAGTGTTGCCTCGATGTCACTTGTTGGAGGTTTTTCTCCAGTAGGCAATACTACGTTTTTCTTGGGAATTTTTGGAGCATGGCTAATTCCTTCCTTTTCAAAAGGTTGTAGTGAAGGAAAGTCATGGGTATGAATGGAGCTTGAAGAACTCAGCATGAACATCTATGGGGGATTTTTGATTTTCGGAGTTTGTGAAGTTTTAGGTTCAGGTGGCTTTTTGGGTTGTAAGGTCTAAATTTGTGGTGGATCGGGTTTGGGTGTAGGTTCGCTATCTTCCCCACTTGGAGTGAATTTTTCTGGTAATTTTGGCCATTCCCGGGGTTGGTAACTAACAAGAAATTCATATTTCCCTGGGCGGCTTAATGAGCCAATTGAAGGGTCTTTGTTTTCATATCTGGCTCGGAATTGTTTTTCAGTAGTTTTTCCCTTTTTCCTGGATTTTGATTTGGTTTTGTTGAGGCTTAACTTTTCTCCATAGTATTCTCCATTTGGATGTCTAAACAGTCTTGACAGTTGCAATCAAGATCCCAAGGGCAGTGTCCCGTAAAGGGGCACTTGAACCACCAAGTTTTTTATCCATTTTTGTCGAAAGTTCAGCACCAGTCATGTTCTTCCATGATGCTCTGTATGTTCCAAAAGAGTTCTGCATCAGATTCAGGGTATGTATCTGTTGTATCTTTGGGTTGGATCATTTGGCAAGAAGAGATGGTTTTATTGGGTTTTTTGAGGTGGGAATGGTCGAAGCTTATGCAAACAGTTTTGTCATTTCTTTTGGTAAAGGTTGGTTCACCAGATTGTAGGGATTCCTCTGATTCTCTTAACTTTTCATAATTTGTGATCCAGGAATCAGGAAGAATTTTGACAAGTTCATCTCTTGAAATTTGTCTGGGTATTTGGGTGCACATGGTATTTCTTTTAGTGGCATCAATGTTTAGGAGAAGAGCATTTTCTCCTCCTGAAAGACAGAGATCCATGGCGTGATTCTGGACTCGCCATGCCATTTGGTGGTGAAGAGTAGCTTGTATGGAATCTTTGGCTTGAGGGGCTCCTCGGATTTGGACTTGGATTTTAAGAGCTTCGGTTAAGTAGGGTTCATAGAGAGACATGTTGAAGTTTGGAAAGATTGTTATGAAAACAGTCCCGGCATTCAAGGTGACTTCGGTAGTACCCAAGTTTGCATGTTGGTACTCCAAATATCTGGTATCGAGAAGAGAAAGTCGAGCTACCACCGGCTGACCTTTTCTTCCGTGATAGGTTAGAGCAATTCGGATAACACCAAAATGGATATGGGTAAACCCATGCTCTCTCCATTGCCTGGGAAAATCGTCTGGGATTTGAAGGGTGATAAATTGTTCTTCTCTGGTGGCGAGGATAGGATGATGGTCAAGTTTTGACGCAGCGACATACTCTTTGACTCCTTTTGGTCTATGTTGGCAGCATTTTCTGACATGAGGCCCATAAGCCTTAGCAACTTCATCAATAAAATCTTTTCAAGAGTCATACACAAAAGAATGGTTGGAATATTGCCCTCCCTCATCTCCCAAGAATAAGCAGGATTCGTAAAGGGCAGGACAATAGTAGAAAATGTCCTTCTAGCACAAGAAATCATCACAGACATTAGCTTAAGAACAAGAGCAGGACAAAATGTGGTCATCAAACTGGACATGACAAAGGCTTTTGATCGATTATCTTGGCTCTTTCTGACAAAAATGCTAAGGAAAAATGGATTTTGTGAAGCTTTTATTGGGATGATTTTTGACACCATTGGGAATAACTGGTACTCAGTACTCATCAATGGCCAATCACATGGTTTTTTCAAATCAACAAGGGGAGTTAAACAAGGCGACCCATTATCACCTACTCTGTTCATTGGCTGCTGAAGCTCTCTCAAGGGGATTAAATGCACTGCATTCAAACCTCTACTTCTGTGGCTTAGGGCTGCCCAAATGGAGTCCAAAAATCAATCATCTATCATATGCAGATGATACAATCATTTTCTCCTCTTCTGATGCCAACTCCTTGCAACTGATAATGGAAGTTTTACATGCATATGAAGCAGCATCTGGCCAGTTGATCAACAAAAGCAAGTCGGCCATATATATGCACCACTCTGCCAGTACTGAGATGATCACAAAAGTCGAAAGAGTCACTGGCATTGGAAGGCAGGAGTTCCTATTCACATATCTTGGCTGTCCCATTTTCTATTCCAAAAGAAGAATAATCTACTATCAAAACATTATCACCAAAGTACAAGACAGACTACAATCTTGGAAAGGCAAATTACTTTCAATAGGAGGTAGAGCAGTATTGATTAAACATGTACTCCAAAGCATGCCAGTACATCTACTATCAGCTGTAAATCCTCCAAAACAGGTAATAAACAATCTCCACAAACTCTTTGTTCAATTTTTCTGGAGCAGTACTGTGGGAGGAAGCAGCAAACACTGGTCCTCATGGAACACTCTATGTATGCCCTGTGAGGAGGGGGGGCAGGCTTCAATCACTACATGACATGTCCAAAGCTCTCCTCCGTAAGCTGTGGTGGAATTTCAGAACCAAACCTAGTCTCTGGAGTGCATACATGTGTCAAAAGTACTGCAAAAAACACAATGCAGTATTAGTTCCATGGAAAAGAGGATAACAAGCATGGAAGAAGATGCTGGAATGTAGAGAGAGCACAAAACATCAAATTAACTGGCACTTAAAAATGGGATCCTCACTCTTCTGGTATGACAACTGGATAGGACTGGGAGCACTTTACTTCATAGTACCAGCAGACTTTCCAATTGATGACTCAATACACAATGTAAATGATGTCCTGCAAGAAGGAACCTGGAATGTAGACAAACTCTCAGAAACCTTGCCACAGGAAATTGCAACACACATAGTGGAAGCAATAAAGCCTCCAAACAGGGGAGACATCATGGATATACCATACTGGATGTTACAAACACAAGGAAATTTAGTGTCAAATCTGCCTGGGAATACCTCAGAAGAAGAGATGAACCCAGAAGAGCCTACAAGATGATCTGAGTTAAAGGTCTCCCTTTTAAGATTTCCTTGTTCATGTGGAGAGTCTGGAAGGCTAAACTACCCCTAGACGATTTCATGAAAAGACTTGGAAACCAAATGCCATCCAGATTACTGGTGTTGCACACAACCAAAGGAGGAAACCTTGGTACACCTCTTCTTTACATCCAACACAGCAACTCAAGTATGGAAATACTTTCTACCAAGAGCAGGAATAGCACTTGAAGGCCTATCCTCCATCAAGCAATAACCAAATGCTGGACAACACAAACAGTCAACAGACTCAAACTTGTGCTACAGGCAATTCCATCTTACATTGTATGGGAGCTGTGGAAAAGAAGGAATTGCTGCAAACATGGAGAAACAGTCACAGTTAGCAGGGTCATCTATCAAGTTTCCACAGCACTATAAGCACTAGTCCAAGCAAGAAAACCAGGACTCAATGTCCTACACAAATGGCAAGATCTCTTGCACATGATGGAAAACTACACTCCAAGATTAACTTTCAACAAAGCTATATGGGAATTTCCAAATGAAGGGTGGATTAAATTCAACATTTATGGAGTATCAAAAGGGAACCCAGGAAAGAGCTCAATAGGATACTGTTTAAGAAATGAAAAAGGGGAGATCATATATGCACTTGGCACAGCAATCCCAGAAGGAACAAACACCATAGCAGAATCAACAGCTATTGTGGAAGCACTGAGGTTCTGCAGATCACAAAGCTACTCCCGCATATGGCTGCAAACAGACTCAATGCTATTGAACAACATCATCAATGGCATTTGGAAGCCACCATGGTGCATAATTGATCAAGTTGAGGAGATACTGCAACTAAAAGAAGCCCTCACACTTAATGTAACACACATATATAGAGAAGGAAATAAACTAGCTGACCATCTTGCAAATTATGCACTAGAATTTGAGAGAATTGAGTGCTATGATTTCTGGCAGTTAGACATGCAAGGCAGAAGAATAGTTACTGAAGATAAACTGCAATGCACTTACTTAAGAGTGAAGGTAGCAAAATAGCAAGCGGGAAAAGGAAACAGTGGTCTTACACCAAGCCACAGACACACTTTCTCCCCACTATACAAATGATTAACAACAAGAGCTTAAGAATATACAATGCTGTACTAACACTCTCTCTTGTCCTGCGGCCACACTACCTGATCTGGACAAAGTCTAAACTCTGCATAAAGCTCATGGAAGAATAGAGGGGGCTAAAACATTGGCTTTACACTAACATGTTGCTATCTATTGCTAGATGCAATAATTGGTTTTTTGCTGAATGCAGGAAAGAAGACATTATCTCGACACAAACTCTGCAACAAGGCAGGAGCACAGCAGCAACAGCATCACCAAGACATACCAATTGGCTTCTTGCTGGCTGCAAGCAACAAAAACAAGGATATACCAATGCAGCACAATCACTGCAGCAAAACAAGAGCACAACAATAGCATGTTGCTATCTTAGCACAACAACAGCACAACAACAGCATGCACAACATTGGCTTTACATTAACATGCTGCTATCTATTGTTGAATGCAGGAAAGAAGACATACCAGTTGGCTTCTTGTTGGATGCAAGGAACAAAAACAGGGATATGCCAATGCAGCACAATCACTATAGCAAAACAAGAGCACAATAACAGCATGCTGCTATCTTGGCACAACAACAGCACAACAATAGCATGGACAACATTGGCTTTCACAACAACAGTAGAGCAAACTTTCACAAAGCAACTGCAATCAATGAAGACTCACTGCTCTCTGCAGTTTCACAAGGAAACACAGACTCACTGCTCTCTGCATAAAAGAAGTACTGGAGCATATTTGTTACAACCCATATCCACACGTGTTAGTTCATGCCATATGTTATTTAACATAAATCCAAGAAGTAATTATCTTTGAGATGATAAGAAGTTAATCATATTGGTCTTAAGTGATATAAGGGTGTACAAGGGTGATTAGCAAGTATTAGGAGTTAGACGAATTAAGGATGTTGTAACTCATATTTTCGGTTAAACCTATAGGTGCTTAATACACTCAAGAGGTCCTTTTTTTAAGGTATTTGAATCATATAATATCTGTATCATAAGTCTTGAAGTCAAACGAGTTATGAAACAAAAGTCGACAAAAGTTGTTGCAACTTAGGTTCATAATTTTACTTAAACATTAGGTCAAATGTTTCTAAGCTTTACTCCCAATTTACAAGGAATTACGGGGTTATATACCTACCAAATTAAAGAACTATGAGTCTAGTTTCCAAGGCATTAAATGGTTTGTCAATACGATCTCGGAGTATAGAGGTAATTGTATTTCTGCAGACCTGCGCAGATTGGTAGGTGACAAGTAGGTGTATCACCTACTTGCCAAAATTAGAGGACAAAATTAAAAGTCCCAAAGTCGGCCAAGAGAGGACTTTTAAGGGATTATAAACTCAATTATTTCACCCTTATTTCAGACCTTCAAAACCAAATTGAACCCTTGCAACCCCTCCCAAAAAAAAATCCACACAAACCCTAATCGATTATCCCTCTCTTTCAAGTTCTAATTGGGGGTGAATCCTAGAGTTTGAAGAACCAAGGAAAGGGCTGAGTTATCCAACAAGTAAGGTAATTTTACTTCTCTCTTTCATACATTTTTTCTCCTGTGAATTCATGGTAATTCGTTCTATACATGCAAGAACTCACGAGACAGTGATCGGAAGCCTTGAGTTCTAGTTATTCACTTGTATCGGACTGTTTTGTGGACTTTTGTGTTGCCGTTGGGCTACGTGTTTTACTACTGTTTTGTGGAGTTTTGGAGGAAGAACGGTGTGGAGAAACACCATATAGATTTAGGGTTGTGGGCTGATAGTTCTTCGTAACATTTCCGGGTCGTTTGACACGACTATGATGGTCATCGTATGTATGAAGTGATTAGCTTGTGCGTGGACTGTTTTGGGAGGATCAATATGATTATTATTGATGTTGTTTGGGCTATTTGCTGATTGTTTTGAATTGTGTGAAGTCATATATATAGGGGAGGTGTTGTCCGTTTCATCGTAAAATAGGTTGTGGTCAATACATAATAGTTGTGACGCTTAAATGATAAAAATAGTATCATTTCTCTTATTGTAGACTAAGGAGTTGTGACAGTTGCGTAGCTTAAGATTGGGGCAGTATATACAAGGTATGTGAGGCTATCCCTTTCCTTATTTTGCACGACTTCGATGGTGCGTGATGTAATGAACGAGCTTCCAAAGAAACTCTACTCTTAGAAGCTAGCAGTACTTACATTGTTTCCCCTCTTATGGAACGATTGACGTTGATGTTGCTTCTCTTGTTCTTATGTTATCAATGTTGTTGGTACTTCCTGATTCTTATAAGGTTCATGGTGAAGAGTTAGTCCTAATAACGTGTACAGAGGATACCAACCTTGCATCACTCCAAAAGGCTTAGAGCGTATTTTCATGAGTCGGGCATGCATTATATATATGTATCTATTTTACTCTACCGAGTCGTGCTATAGTCGGCTGGGTACGGCACCTATTGTGCAACCGCTGATCGGTTGGAATTTACAGAGCTCCACATGGCCGGGTACGATTCTACCGAGCCTTATGATGGCCGGGTACGTTTTTACCGAGCCTATTATGGCCGGGTATGATATGGTGATGATGATGCCCACAGAGGCGTATGTTTTAAAAGTATATGTATATATACATATGTATCATGCATTTCATGTCAGTAGCCCTCAAAGGTACCCAGATGTTACAGGTTGTATATTCTCTATCCCTGCTTACATTACTGTTCGTACTTATGGTTCCCTGCCTTACATACTCAGTACTTTATTCGTACCGACGTCCTTTCATTTGTAGACACTGCATTTCATGTTGCAGGTCCTGATAGACAGGCAGGTACAGCTCCCCCACCACAGTAGGCTGTCCAGTTCAGCAGTGATTGGCGAGATCCCTTCTCCGGACTTGTCGTGGTCTGGGTATGCATTTTTGTTATAGACATTATGGGTATGTCGGGACCCTATTCCGGCTATGTTGTAGTACTTATGTTCCTTTAGAGGCTCATAGACAGGTGTCGACTCATGTATAGTTTGGTATGTCTTGTTGGCTGGTTTTTGTTGTATAGTCTTTCATGGTAGCGCGGTAGCTCGTACCTTATATATAGTTTCTTGACTGGCTGGTCATCCCATGTTATGTATGTTCATGCCATCATATTTTATTGTTGGTTGTCCATGATCCATGTCTACCATTTATATTGATCTCGTCAGCCCTAAAAGATAATAAAGAAGGTTAGATAAAATGTACGTTGGTGCTCGCAAGTATGGTCGAGTGCTAGTCATGGCCCTCCAGTTTGGGTCGTGAAAAACTTGGTATTAGAGCCAGTCTGTCCTAGGAATTGTCTATGAGCCATCTCTAGTAGAGTCTTGATTATGGATGTGTAGCGCGCCACATTTATAATCAGGAGGCTACATGACATCTAGGGTTGTTACCTTCTTCCTAAATCTAGATCGTGCGTAGAGTTGAGTCGTAAGTGTTCGTCCCTAATATTCACCTTGTTTTCTTTCGGTGATGCCTTCGATTAGGAAGCAAACAATTAGTAGACGGCTTGATACAGCTGCGGGAGAGGGTACCAGTTAGGTGCCCCAAGCTAGAGCAGGCCAAAGTGAGGCTCAAAGCGAGATGCCGTCTCATACCTCGTCTACTTCGTCTCCTCCAGAGGATATTAGGATGCACCCAACATCTCCAGTTCCTCCGTCCGGCACTACAGAGCAGGATAGGGAGCAGGACAAGGGCCAGCATAAGAGGGCGAGATTTGCAAGGTATTCTGATAACTTTAGAGGCAGGGTCAAGCCCCAGTCTTCGAGGAGTTCGGCGCCACCTATAGCTAGTGCTCCTCCACAGTTCCAGAGACCTCGATATGATCGATTTACCTATTCTGGTCCAGGTCAGAGTTCGCAGGCATTAGGCTCGCAACATCACAGGGATACTAGTCAGACGAGACCCCCAACACCACGTTGTGATCAGTGTGGCAAGACCCACTTTGGACTGTGCCGTCGAGGTTCTGATGCATGTTATTCTTGCGGACAGCCTGGCCATATGATGCGGGATTGTCCTAATAGAGGAGGTGATGGTATGGCTCAGCCGACTGGATCTGTGTCTGGTTCTTCCTCATCAGTTCGACCTCCAGCACGGGGTTTTTAGTAGTCGACAGGTCGTGGTAGAGGTAGAGGTGCAGTGCCGAGTTCGAGTGGTGCTCAAAATCGAACCTATGCTCTAGTAGGTTGACAGGATCTCGAGTCATCTCCAGATGTTGTTATAGGTATATTGTTTGTGTTTTCTTATGATGTATGTGCGCTGATTGATCCGGGATCTACATTATCATATGTTACACCCTTTGTGGCTAATAAGTTTGGCATTGAACCTGAATTGATAAGTAAATCCCTTGCGGTATCTACTCCAATAGGAGATTCTGTGATTGCTAGAAGGGTATATAGAGGTTGCACTGTGACGATTTGTAGTCGTCAAACCTTGGCAAATTTATTTGAGTTAAAAATGGTTGATTTCGATGTGATAATGGGAATGGACTGGTTGGCCTCATGTTATGCAAATGTTGATTGTCGTACGAAGATGGTTAGGTTTCAATTTCCTGGTGAACCTATCATTGAATGGAAGGGGAACATTGCTACACCAAAAGGTAGGTTTATTTCCTATCTTAAGGCAAGGAAAATGATCTCAAAAGGTTATATTTATCATCTTGTTCACGTTAGGGATGCGAAGGCGAAACCGCCTACTCTACAATCAATCCCCCTAGTCAATGAATTTCCAGATTTTTCCCAGATGAACTCCCAGGCCTTCTTCCTGAAAGGGAGGTTGATTTTAGCATTGATGTGTTTCCTGACACTCAACCGATCTCTATCCCTCCATACAGAATGGCCCCGACAGAGTTGCGAGAGTTGAAGGCATAGTTGAAGGACTTGGTGGATAAGGGCTTAATTAGGCCTAGCACTTCACCTTAGGGTGCGCCAGTCCTATTCGTGCGGAAGAAAGATGGGTCGTTACGGATGTGTATCGACTATCGACAAATGAATAAGCTTACTATAAAGAACAAGTATCCACTTCCAAGAATTGACGATCTTTTTGACCAACTCCAGGGTGCCAAGTATGTCTCCAAGATTGACTTACGTTCAGGGTATCATCAGCTGAGGGTTAAGGAGAAGGATATTCCAAAGACGGCCTTCGGAATAAGATATGGGCACTTTGAGTTCTTGGTGATGTCGTTCGGGCTAACAAATGCCCCAGCAGCTTTTATGGATCTCATGAATACTGTATTCAGGCCCTATCTTGATGTGTTCGTGATTGTATTCATTGATGACATTCTGGTGTATTCCTGTTCGGAGGCGGAACATGCGGGCCACTTGCAGATAGTATTATAGACGCTTCAGGATCATAAGTTATATGCTAAGCTCTCCAAATGTGAATTCTGGCTGAACTCAATAGCATTCCTTGGCCATGTGATATCTGACGAGGGTATTAGGGTTGACACTTAGAAGATCGATGCAGTAAAGAATTGGCCGAGACCTACAACACCATCAGAAGTCCACAGCTTCCTGGGGCTAGCAGGATATTATAGGCGGTTTGTAGAAGGGTTTTCCTCTATATCAGTACCATTGACTAAGTTAACACAGAAAGCTACCAAGTTCCAATGGTCTGACGGTTGTGAACGTAGTTTTCAGGAGCTGTAGAATCGATTGACATCCGCCCCAGTGCTCACTCTTCCCGAAGGAATAGAAGGTTATGTGGTATATTGTGATGCCTCAGGTATAGGTTTGGGGTGCTTATTGATGCAACGTGGGAAGGTGATTGCTTATGCATCAAGACAATTGAAGAAGCATGAAAAGAATTATCCAACCCATGATTTGGAATTGGCTGCAGTAATATATGCTTTGAAGATATGGCGGCACTACTTATACGACATCCATGTTGACATCTACACAGATCACAAGAATTTACAATACATCTTCAGTCAGAAGGAGTTGAACTTGAGGCAGCGTAGGTGGCTCGAATTACTAAAAGACTACGACGTCGAGATATTGTATCATCCCGGTAAAGCCAATGTAGTGGCAGATGCTCTCAGCAGTAAGTCAATGGGAAGCTTAGTACACATTGAAGCAGGTAGATGGGGGTTGACTAAAGAGCTTCATCAGCTAGCCAATATGAGAATCAGATTATTAGACTCTGATGACGGAGGTGTTACTGTACATAATACAACAGAATCATCTTTGGTAGCCGAGGTAAAAGCACGACAATATGAAGATCCTATCTTAATACGATTGAGAGAGAGCATTCAACAATGTAAAATTACGGCTTTTGAGATTGGAGGAGATAGGGCATTGAGATACCAGGGCTGATTATGTGTGCCTAATGTGGCAGGGTTGCGAGAGAAGATTATGAATGAGATTCATCAATCCCGATATTCCATCCATCCCGGCTCGACAAAGATGTATCATGATGTCAAAGAGCAGTATTGGTGGGATAGCATGAAGAAGTCTATTGCAGAATTTGTAGCCCACTGTCCCAATTGTCAACAAGTAAAGATAGAACATCAGCAACCCGGTGGATTGCTTCAGAATATAGAGATTCTGACCTGGAAATGGGAGGTGATTAATATGGACTTCATTATTGGATTACCTCGCTCTTATCATAAGTTTGACTCCATCTGGGTGATAATTGATCGACTTACAAAATGTGCCCATTTTCTACCAGTTAAAACAACTTACACGGCTGAAGATTATGCGAAGTTGTATATCAAGGAGATTGTTAGGCTTCATGGTGTGCCGGTATCTATTATATCATACCGAGGAGCTCAATTTACGACTAACTTTTGGAGGTCTTTTCAGAAGGGTTTAGGCACACAAGTGAATCTCAGCACTGCATTTCATCCGCAGACTAACGGACAAGCTGAACGTACCATTCAGACACTGGAAGATATGCTACGAGCATGTGTTCTAGATTTTAAGAGAAATTGGGATGACCATCTTCCACTCCCCTACAATAATAGGTACCTTTCCAGTATTAAAATGGCCCCATACGAGGCACTATACTGGAGGAGATGTAGATCACCAGTTGGATGGTTCGAAGTTGGTGAAACAGAATTATATGGGCCAGATTTGATTCACCAAGCCATTGAGAAGGTGAAGGTGATACAGGAACGATTGAGGACGACACAAAGTAAGCAAAAGTCTTATTCCGATGTCCGACGTCGTGATCTGGAGTTTGAGGTTGGTGATTGGGTTTTCCTGAGGATCTCACCAATGAAGGGTGTTATGCGTTTTGGGAAGAAAGGAAAGCTGAGTCCAAGGTATATCGGTCCGTATAAAATTCTTCGACGAATTGGACATGTTGCTTATGAGTTAAAATTGCCATCCGAATTGGATTTGTCCATCCGATATTCCATGTATCTATGTTGAGGAAATGTATTGGAGACCCTTCTCGAGTCATCCCTATCAAAGATGTACAAGTTACAGAGGATCTATCATATGAAGAAGTGCCAGTGGCTATATTAGATCGACAAGTCCGCAAGCTGAGAACAAAAGATGTAGCTTCCGTCAAAGTATTGTGGAGGAACAAGAATATGGAAGAAATGACATGGGAAGCAGAAGAGGAGATAAAGTCTAAATACCCTTACCTGTTCCAGAATAAAGATAACGAGGATGCTAGGGGAACACAGGATGCATTAGAAGGTGGAACAGCTCTATGAGGTAAGCAATAGCTTGAGAATACTCTTCCTTAATACAAAAAGGTGATATGCAGATAATGTACATGTCCATAAATTTGCATACTCTTGTAAGGCCATACGTTGAGTTAACTGCTCGCAAGAAACTCGGCCGGAGTCCACGATGATTTAAACTCCCCATGAACCCTTACATTCGAGGACGAATGTTCCTTGGGGGGAGGGGGGGAGGGTGCTACAACCCATATCCATACGTGTTAGTTCATGCCATATGTTATTTAACAAAAATTCAAGAAGTAATTATCTTTGATATGATAAGAAGTTAATCCTATTGGTCTTAAGTGATATAAGGGTGTACAAGGGTGATTAACAAGTATTAGGAGTTAAACAAATCAAGGATGTTGTAACTCCTATTTTCGGGTAAACCTAGAGGTGCTTAATTACACTCAAGAGGTCTTTTTTAAGGTATTTGAATCATATAATATCCGTATCATAAGTCTTGAAGTCAAACGAGTTATGAAACAAAAGTCGACAAAAGTTGTCGCAACTTAGGTTCATAATTTTACTTAAACATTATGTCAAATATTTCTAAGCTTTTCTCCCAATTTACAAGGAATTACGGGGATATCTACCTACCAAATTAAATATCTATGAGTCTAGTTTCCAACGCATTAAACTGTTTGTCAATACGATCTCGGAGTATAGAGATAATTGTATTTTCGCAGACCTGCGCAGATTGGTAGGTGACAAGTAGGTGCATCACTTACTTGCTAAAATTAGAGGACAAAATTAAAAGTCCCAAAGTCGGTCAAGAGAGGACTTTTAAGGGGTTATAAACTCAGTTATTTCACCCTTATTTCAGACCTTCAAAACCAAATTGAACCCCTGCAACCCCTCCCCAAAAATCCCACACAAACCCTTATCGATTTTCCCTCTCTTTCAAGTTCTAATTTGGGGTGAAACCTAGAGTTTGAAGAACCAAGGAAAAGGTTGAGTTATCCAACAAGTAATGTAAGTTTAATGCTCTCTTTCTTACATTTTTTCTCCTATGAATTCATGGTAATTCGTTTTATACATGTAAGAACTCACGGGACGGTGATCAGAAGCCGTGAGTTCGAGTTATTCACTTGTAGCGGACTGTTTTGTGGACTGTTTTGTGTTGATGTTGGGCTGCGTGTTTTACTACTGTTTTGTGGAGTTTTGGAGGAACAAGGGTGTGGAAAGACACCATATAGATTTAGGGTTGTGGGCTGGTAGTTCTTCGTAACATTTTCGGGTCGTTTGACACGACTACGGTGGCCGTCGTATGTATGAAGTGATTAGCTTGTGCGTGGACTATTTTGGGAGGCTCAATATGATTATTATTGATGTTGTTTGGGCTGTTTGGTGATTGTTTTGAATTTTTTGAAGTCATATATATAGGGGAGGTGTTGTCTGTTTCATCGTAAAATAGGTTGTGGTCGATACATAATAATTATGACGCTTAAAATGATAACGATAGTATCGTTTCTCTTATTGTAGAATAAGGAGTTGTGACAGTTTCATAGCTTGAGATTGGGGCAGTATATTACAAGGTATGTGAGGCTATCCCTTTCCTTCTTTTGCACGTCTCTGATTGTACATCATGCAATGAACGAGCTTCCAAAGAAACTCTACTCTTAGAAGATTGACGTTGATGTTGCTTCTCTTGTTCTTATGTTATCAATGTTGTTGGTACTTCCTGATTCTTATAAGGTTCATGGTGAAGAGTTAGTCCTAATAACGTGTACAGAGGATACCAACCTTACGTCACTCCAAAAGGCTTAGAACGTATTTTCATGAGTCGAGCATGCATTATATATATGTATCTATTTTACTCTACCGAGCCACGCTATAGTCGGCTGGGTACGGCACCTATTGTGGAACCACTGATCAGTTGGGTTTTAGCGAGCTCCACGTGGTCGGGTACGATTCTACCGAGCCTTATGATGGCCGGGTACGTTTTTACCGAGCCTATTACGGCCGGGTATCATATGGTGATGATGATGCCCACAGAGGCGTATGTTTTAAAAGTTTATGTATATATACATATGTATCATGCATTTCATGTCAGTAGCCCTCAGAGGTACCCAGATTTTACAGGTTGTATATTCTCTATCCCTG
>MCJB01035052.1:46881-91345 GCA_002018475.1 Nicotiana obtusifolia | reverse complement strand
TGTAGGTCCTGATAGATAGGCAGGTGCAGCCCCCCCACCACAGTAGGCTGTCTAGTTTAGCGGTGATTGGCGAGATCCCTTCTCCGGACTTGTCGTGGTCTGGGTATGCATTTTTGTTATAGACATTATGGGTATGTCGGGACCCTGTTCCGGCTATGTTGCAGTACTTATGTTCCTTTAGAGGCTCATAGACAGGTGTCGACTCATGTATAGTTTGGTATGCCTTGTCGGCCGGTTTTTGTTGTATAGTTTTTCATGGTAGCGTGGTAGCTCGTAACTTATATATAGTTTCTTGATTATCTGGTCATCCCCTGTTATGTATGTTCATGCCATCATATTTTATTGTTGGTTGTCCATGATCCATGTCTACCATTTATATTGATCTCGTCAGCCCTAAAAGATAATAAAGAAGGTTAGATAAAATGTACGTTGGTGCTCAGCAAGTATGGTCGGGTGCTAGTCATGGACCTCCAGTTTGGGTCATGACATTCCGAGAGCGGGAGGGGTACCCAGAGCGTAGTGGACTCAAGGAGTATCTTGTCCGGGAGTTCTACGCTAATGTGGCACACATAAAGAAAGGGACAAAAGTGACCAAAGTGAGGAATCTGAAGGTGCGGTTTGAGCAGCACACATTAAACACCTACTTGGGGTTTGATGATGTTGAGCTTGCACAGTACTTGGAGAAGCTGGCAGTGGGAGATGCAGCTCGCCTATGGCTAGCTGAGATTCTCATAGCTTCGGGGCCACCACCACCATGGATCACAACGGGGGTTCCTATTCAGCGGAACACCCTAAACTTTGAGGCGAAGGGATGGCAGACCTTTGTCTGCAATAGACTAGACCCGTGCCAGAATGAACAAACCTTCCTATCCAGCTGGTAGTTCTAGTCGCCTCCATCATGGCTGGGTACCCGATCAATGTGGGTGCTATAATGCTTGCCGACATGTCTGTGGTTGCCAGGTAAGCTGATACCTCCTACCCATATCCCGACACCATTATTGAGTACCTTACGGATGCATGGGTGTAGCCGAGATATTTTGATATGAAGGTTCAGGCTAAGAAGCCCTTCTCATGGTATTCTCTAACAGATGCACACAACCCTAAGAGAAAGGGTCAACTGACTACCACCATAGGTCAATGTGATGAGTCATCAGTGGTAGCTGCAGAGACAGCCGACATGCCCTCCACTTCAGCAGAACTTTCAGCCAGTGCAGCAGCCATGCTCCCACCTTAGGCCTCAGTGCCTTCCATATCGGCTTTGAAGCCGGTGCCTATGCCCACTGCTCCACTTTCTACGCTGCGAGTCTCCCAGTCACTGGAGAGCCTTAACAATTGGATGCAGACAGCTACTGCAAAGCTGTCTGACATATCCAGTCATGAGGCACCCCATATCCCCCCCCCCCCAACAGTTGAAGAAACCTTGAAGAAGCTCTTGGAGAGTCATAACACAATTATGGCCACTCTGGTGCAGCATGGGTCAGTAATAGAAGAGCTGGGAAAGGAAGTGACAAAGATGTGGAAATCCCAGGCCTCCAAGAAGTTAGTGGACAAGCTCCGGAGACAGGTTACCAAGCTTGTAGCAGCCGGAGACATTCCATTTGATATGCTGATTGACCCGCACCACCCAGGCCCAGATCCTACAGCACCTACAGCACCAGCTGGCCAGTCTGAGGAGCAAGACATTGCTGCTGACACTACCGAGGCAGTACGTTAGATGTTCACCAACCCAGCCGCTCCCGGAGTTGAGAATGATGAGATCCAATTGGATGAGGCCGAGGTCGGTGCCACTGCTGCGGACACAGAGATACCCACAGAGCCATAGGGAGTTTTCTTCACTGACCCTTCCTTTACTCTTATTTTGTTAAACATTAGGGACAATGCTTATTTTTATTCGGGGGTGGAGTTTATTTGATATATTTTGATGATTTTGAGACATTTGGCCTGTAATTAACTTAATACTATTTTTTTCTTCTTTCTCATTATGTATATATTCTCTCTACTCTCTCATTATGTCTATTCATTACGCTTTCAATAGTTTTTGTTTTGTAGCTTCTTTTATGTTTGTCTTCTTATTAGTTAGTGTTTAACTAAGTAGCTTCTTTTTGATTTAATAGCTTTTTTTCATGTTTTAGTAGATAATAAGCTTTTGGTTTTTTTAATGCCACGTTCTTTCCAAAGGTATTTTTTGTGTGAACCGGAACTCTTCCCAACGATGGATGGCATGACAACCTTCTTAAGGAATTGAGTCTGTTTTTGGTGTTTAGGTAATAATAGTAGTAATAATGAATAAAATGACCTAATTGAGTCATGCTCGAAGAGTCAAACATGCTTCACTTGGTACCAACACACTTAACTATGTGCTTATGGTTAAAAGCAAGGTTTTTGGAAAGAAATAACTCTAGTTAGTGACTCTTGTATTGACTTAGGCAATCATCGAGTGGTTTAGTCGAACCATAGTGATTTTCAATCTTGAATATGGTCATTATGGGCCCTCGACTCTATCCTCTTTAACAATCCAGCTGCATGAGAGGTGAGATGTTTTTGTTGCAAGTCCACGTACCCGTGCGAATGGTCTAGAACTTGTCTCGAATGTGTTTTAAGGCAAAATTTTAAGTTTTGCGTGGTTTGAGAAGTGATTGTAGGCTTTCCTTGTTTCACTTGAAGTTTTTCATTTCCCACCAATGTTGTTATCCCTAATCAACCCATTTGAGCCTCAAACCTTTCTCATTTGATAATCATGTCACAAGCTTTTACCTGTTTTGTTGTGACCCTCTCTTGGCACCCAAGCTTTCCTTAATACTCTTGTGAAACAATTGGCTTAAAAACATAAGTTTGGGGGAGAGACGAGGAACTTGGAAAAGGTATCAAGACACAAAAAGAGAAAATAAATGATGAAAAGGAAAGAGCAAAAAAAACTGCAAAAAGAAAGTGAATAAGTGGAAAAGTTGAAGGGATTCAAAGAAAAGTAATGTTGCAAAGCATAGAGAAATCAAAGGGGGAGAAAATGAATGTCATAATCAAGAAAGAGTGATGTTAAGTCTCTCTAGTTTCCCCCAAGGAAAAGAAAAATACCTCAAAGAATTGGCAAAACATGAGCCGAGAACAGAAAATGGAGTGTTTAAGGAAAGATGAACCCGCTCTATCATAACATATCCAACCTTAGTCCAAATTCATTGCATTCCGAAAAAGCCCTACATGATTTCAAGCCGAGTGAGCTTAAATTAGTGGTGATCTACATGAGGGGCAAGCCTATGGTGCTTGAAGCTGTACTTGCGACACTCTTTTGAGAGAGATGAGTGAACCTTTCGAAATTCTTTGGATTGAGTGCTAAAATTCTTAAGCGAGATAGGCAAACAGAGAGTAGAGGAGGAGGAGTTTGGGATCCACAATAACCTACATGAAAGAGCAAGCTTCCTTGATGAGTAAAGTCAGCTCTTGATACTCAAGTATCATATTAGACCTATTTGTACATAAAAGTTTAACTTGTTGCCTTGTTGATATTCATAACTGGTGTGGGTAATTGCTGGTCCCAATTGATGTGTGAATGACTCACCTTTGATTAGCTGGAATGACCTTTAACTTGTGGAGGTGGAAACTAATTTATTTGCTTGAGGACAAACAAAAACTTAAGTTTGGGGAGTTGATAAGTGGGTATTTTGACTACTTATTAGCGCCTTTTAGCTTTTTATTTAGTCCAAAAGCGTTTAATTGTGTTCCCGAAAACTGATAGAATATGCTAAGTTGCAGAAATATTGGAAGATAGACTCCCAAGATGAAATCCAACTCAAAAAGGAGTAATCTAAACTCGAGGCCATAAAAGACACAGAAGCTCAGAAGTCCGGACCGTAAAATATCATCTGCAGCCGCAGAATATTATCTGCAGCCACAGATGATGAAGAAAAGGCCAGCAGAACTTTGTGCAAAGTGCGGTCCGCACATGAATTATGTGGCTGCAGAAGATGGCTAGGAACAAAAGTTCAGAGAATGAGCATTCCAAGTCTCCCTGAAGTGCGGTTCGTAGGAATTGTACGACTGCAGATGTAATTATGCGGACCGCAGAAGAGCAAGATGCGACCGCAGTTACAATTCTACGGACCGCAGAAAGAAGGCCTCGTGGCCGCAGATCAGAATTATGCTGCGGCAGACCTCCAGTTCCTACAAGTTGATGAAATCTGTGGATCACACATGAAATTGTGCGGCCGTAGAACCTCCCGAATGGCATTTTGTCCGAAATTTCCAGCCTTGTATAAATAGACGTGTTTCACAATTTTAGGTCAACTTTTAACATCAGCAAGTATAGTAGCCATTTCTCTTTACTTCTTTTAGTAGTTTTTCATATTTTGGGCTATTTTAATATAGATTTTATCATTTTAATCTTGCAATATGAGTTTAATTATCATTTCTTTTACTTTTTCTTCAATTTCAAGCTTGAGTAGCTAGATTTTCACTAGGGTTGTGATCCAACCCTAGTGTGTAAACCTTATGGGTATTTAATTTAATGCTTGTTTATGGTTAGTTGTTTATTATTTAGCCTTGTTCATGCTTTAATTTGTGGAATTAATGGTTAAAAATATTAGTTCATGCCTATTTGACTTGGTCTCTACTTGAGAAAGAGAGATTTATCCTAGAAAAATTTGCTAACAAGAAATTGGGTCAATCGGGAGATTGATAATCCCAATTAAAGGGTTCAACCTAGAGATAGTAATAACCCAGCTTGAGCTTTTATCAACCGTTATGTGCAATACCCATTTGGACTTGAGAAAGCCAAATTGGGAAAAATCACTCTCTGACCGAGAGGTATTGAGTGGGTAATTGAGTGTTGATAGCTATAGTACACCCTGATCAATAAAACAAGCATTAAGGTTTATATCCCATTAGGCAAACACCTAGGCGATGGTCATAGCCCTAGGTTTTTATACAAAACTTAAACAAAAAAAAAATTCTTAGTTTTATTTCTTAACTTGCACTTTTAGTTTTAAATTAGACTTAAAAACAACTCCACTTTGTAGAAGTGTAAATTGAGATAGTCAAATTCACATTCTACAATATATACTCCTAATGCTCATATATATCTCCCTGTGGAAATTGACCCCGACTCTTGTTGGGTACTATCATTGCATTCGACCGTTTCATAACCTTGAATTGAGATGTGAAATTGGATGAGATCAATGGCCGATAAGTGTTGTTCGAACGGATCGAACATACCGTTGAGTGAGATTGAGGCCGAGGGCCGATAGGATTTGTTCAAACTAGTCGAACATACCTTTCGTTAAGTCGTGGCCGAGGTCCAATAGGAGTTGTTCGAATTGGTAGAACATACCTTCCATTAAGTCATGACTAAGGGTCGATAGGAGTTGTTCGAGCTGGTCGAACGTACATTTTCGTTTAAGTGGTGGTCAAGGGCCGATATGAGTTGTCGAATTGGTCGAACGTATATTTTACTAAGTCGTGGTCGAGGGCCGATAGGAGTTGTTCAAGCTGGTCGAACGTACCTTTTTGTTTAAGTCATAGCAGAGGGCCGAGAGGAGTTGTTCGAACTGGTCGAATGTAGCTTTCACTAAGTCATGGCAGAGGGCTGATAGGAGTTATTCGAGCTGGTCGAATGTACCTTTTCGTTTAAGTCGTAGTCGAGGGCCGATAGGAGTTGTTCGAACTAGTCGAATGTACCTTTCACTAAGTCGTGGCCGAGGGCCGATAGGAGTTGTTTGAACTAGTTGAACGTACCTTTTTAGGAGAGCAGTTTCAATGAACATGTATCTTATTTACTTAAATATCATTGCTTTGATTACGTCATTTTTCCCTAGGCAATTTTTGGAGAAAATTACAAGTTTTGGGTGATGGCTGGCGTCCCATTCCCATTATATCTAGTCCCTTCATTGTTTGAATTGGAGATTCTTCTGGAGTTGGGCAATGAAAAACGTGTTTGCTCTCACGTACTCTAACTCGAAGTGTCCCGTTCGCCGCCTCATTAAAAACCTCCTTGAGAAAACTCTCTTAGGACAAAACTTAAGTGAGGGAAAAAAGAGTACGACTCTACTGGGTATTTCTTGTTTTTCAGAAGTTGAAGTATTTGAGGTGGCTGATGTTCCAATTGTTTGATATGAGCTTTCCTTCCATAGTTTCCAGTTGGAATGAACCCTTATGTAACAACCTGACCGGCCGTTTTGAGTATTATAGCCCCGTTCCCCCATTTTTTACTTATCATATGCTCATTTACTGTTATGTGACTTGCTGGGTGGTTGGTTTAGTTCCGGGGATGTTCCGGAATAAGTTGGGATACTTAGTCCCAAGGTTGGAAGTCTAAATTGAAAGAGTAGACCGGATGTTGACTTATGTATAAATGACTTCGGAACGGAGTTTTGATTGTTTCGATAGCTTCGTATAATGACTTAGGAGTGTGTTCGGATATTAATTTGGAGGTCCGTAGATGATTTTGGCTTTAATTGGCGAAAGTTGGAAAAGTTGAAGTTTAGAGAGTTGAAGCGTTTGACCCAGAGTTGCCTTTGTGGTTACCAAGCTCAGATTTTGATTCCGGAAGTTAGAATAGGTCCGTTGTGTCATTCATGACTTGTGTGCAAAATTTGGGGTCAATCGGAAATGGTTTGATAGGTTTCGGCATCGATTGTAGAAGTTGGAAATTCATTAGTTTCAATAGGCTTGAATTGGGGTGCAATTCGTGTTTTTGATGTTGTTTGATGTGATTTGAGGCCTCGACTAAGTTCGTATCGTGTTTTAGGACTTGTTGGTATGTTTTGGTTGATGTCCCGGGGGCTTCAGGTAGATTTCAGATGGTTAGCAGATTGGAATTGGGACTTAGAGGATTGCTGAAGAGTTTAGGTCTAGTGCGATCGCACTTGCGAAGGATTTGGTCGCAGGTGCGAGACCGCAGAAGTGTGTTTGGCATCGCAGAAGTAGATTTTTGTTGGGCTGAGGGGATGCCCAAGTGCTAGGTTTTGGTTGCACTTGCCAGATCGCAGATGCGGGCAGTGGAGCACAGGAGCGAAGTGGCGAGAGGCGGGCGTTTCTGCAGAAGCGGAGCCTGGTCCGCAAAAGCGAAGGCAGGCGCCTTCATGGAAACCGTAGAAGCAGTTAAGTGAACCGCAGGTGCGAGATGACTGGAAAATTCTTAAGGTCGAGGATTTGAGTTATTTCCTCATTTTTTGACTTTTCAAGCTCAGTTGGAGGCGATTTTTGAGAGGGGTTTCACGAGATTTCAAAAGGTAAGCCATTTTTTGTCGTTTTTATTTATTAATATTGAATATCCATTGAATTTCCCACCTAGATTATATGTTTTTAAGGTGGAATTTGTGAAATTTTGACTAGGGATTAAAGAGTAAGATTTGGGGATTTTAGTGACGATTTGATGTCGGAATTGGATAATTTTTGGTATGGTTGGACTCGTTGAATGGGTGTTCGGACTTTGTTAATTTTGTTGGATTCCGAAACGTAGGCCCTGGGTTGACTTTTTGACTTTTGTTAAAGAACTTAGCTTTATCTTATGGAATTGATTCTTGTAGCATGTGTTGATTGTATTAAGTTGTTTATGGCTAGATTCGAGTCGTTCGGAGGTCGATTCGCGAAGTAAGAGCTTGTTGGAGTAGAGATTCGCACTGTTTAAGGTCAGTAACACTTCTAAACTTGGTTTTGAGGGTATGAATCCCTGAAATACATGTTATGTGGTTGGTGTTGAGGTGACATACATGTTAGGTGACGGGCGTGTGGACGTGCACCGTAGTAATTGTAACTCGGTTGATTCCCTGGAACTGTCTATTCATCTAATCTTGCTATTATTCATGTTTACTCCACGTGTTAGAGAAATTGAGTTGTGATTCATGTTAGAGATCATGTCTAGGCTATATGTTGGTACTGTTGGGACCCACAGAGATCGTTCTTTTGTTGTTGAGTTATTTGCTTAATTGCAGTTATGTACTCAGCTGCATTCATCATTTGCATATAATATCTCACTCTTTGTTTATCATTTATTGCTACATCATGTATCATTGTTTGGGCTGATTGTTATGAGATTTGTAACACCGAGAGATTGAAGAGATTGATGACTGAGTGGGGGTGAGGGCCTGATACTGAGTGATATTTATGGGATCGGGCTGCACGCCGTAACAAGCTTTATTGATTCATGCCATGATTGGCTTATATTAGCGCTTGGGCAGGATCCGCCCCTCCGGAGTCTGACATACCAGCAGTGAGTGCAAGTACCTACCGATAAGTGTGAATTTTGACCACTTATTAGTACCTTCTTACTTTTGTTTTAGTCTGAAAGTATTGATTTATGTTCCCAAAACTAATGATAGTGTGCAAATTGCAGGAATGTTGGAAATTTGGGCTATTATGAAGAAATCCGACTCAAAAAGGACTGATCCGACTCACAAGGCAAGAAGGGGCGCCGCGCACAAGAAGTGCGGTCCGCAGAAGCAAGTGCAGACCGCATATTTCCCTCCGTGGCTGCAGAATTGATAAAGAAGCCCTGAAGTACTTGAAGCAAAAGTGCGGACCGCACATGAATTGTGCGGCCGTAGAACATGGTCCGCACCGATAAGAATTCAAAAAGTTCAGGGAGTGTGCAAGTGGCCAAGACTGAAGCCTTGCCTGAAGTGCGTACCGCACAAGAATTGTGCAGCTGCGGAAGCTGAATTGCAACCGCAGACCAAATTGTGTGGCTGCAGAATCCAGTTCCTTGCAGATTCAAGCAATCTGCGGTCTGCACGTGGAATTGTGCGGCCGCAGAATCTCCCGAGGGGGATTTTTGTCATCGAATTTTGAGCCACTATAAATAGATGAGAATCACATTTTTAGGTCAAGTTTTGAAGTTCCAGCAGCTATAGCCGTTGTAGTTTTCCATTTTTGGAAATTCGTGATCATTTTGGGATAAAAACATCATAGTTTATCATTTTAATTTTATATTATGAGTTTAATTAGTATTTTTTTCTTTGTTTTCTTCATTTTCTACTTTGAGTAGCTAACAAGAAGTGCGGTCCGCACATGAAATTGTGCGCCCGCAAAACCTCCTAAGGGGCATTTTTCTGAATTTTGAGCCACTATAAATAGATGGGAATCACAATTTTGGTTCAAGTTTTGAAGTTCTAGCAACTATAGCCGTTGTAGTTTTCCATTTTAGGAAATTTGTGATCATTTTGGGATAAAAACATCATAGTTTATCATTTATATTATGAGTTTAATTAGTATTTCTTCTTTGTTTTCTTTATTTTCTACTATGAGTAGCTAACAAGAAGTGCGGTTCGCACATGGAATTGTGCGGCCGCAGAACCTCCCGAGGGGCATTTTTCTGAATTTTGAGCCACTATAAATAGACGGGAATCATATTTTTAGGTCATGTTTTGAAATTCTAGCAGTTGTAGTTTTTCATTTTAGGAAATTTGTGATCATTTTGTGATAGAAATATCATAGTTTATCATTTTAATTTTATATTATGAATTTTATTAGTATTTCTTCTTTGTTTTTTTAATTTTCTATAATGAGTAGCTAGACTTTTACTAGGGTTGTGACCCAACCCTAGTGTCTAACCTTATGATCGGGTGTTTGTTATTTAGCCTTGTTTATGATTTAATTATAGAATTAATGGTTGCAACCATTGATTCATGCCTTTTTGACTTGGTCTTTACTTGAGAAAAAGGGACCTAATCTAAGAAAACTTGGCTAATAAGAAATTGGACTAGTTAAGGATTTGACTAGCCTAATTAAAGGGTTTGAACTAGAGATAGGGAAAACCCTACTTGAGCTTATATCAACTATTTAGCTCGATACCCATTTGGGCTTGAGAAAGCCAAATTGGGCAAAATCACTCTATGACCGAGAGGTATTGAGTGGGTAGCTTAGAGTTGGGAGCTATAATGCTCCCCGATCAATAAAACAAGTGTTAACGTACTTAACCCATTAGGCGGACACCTAGGTGAAGGTCACATCCCTAGGCCTTTTAACCATTTGGTAAGAACAACAAAAATAATTACTCGCTTTCTAGTTTCTTCTCATTAGTTTACAATTGTTAGTATTAATTTAGAAGTAGAAAACAAAATCCCTTGTTTGGAAGCGCAATTGAGTTATTTCATTTAGTCTCATCAAGTTTACACCCTAACACCCATATTAAACTCCTTATGGAAATCGACCCTGACTCTTGTTGCGTACTATTCTTCCAACGACCGTTTCCACTCACTATTGAGTGCAGATTGGATGTGGATCAATTTTTGGCGTCGCTGCTGCTAGGGAGTTAAAAAGGTGTTAGCTATATATTTTATTATTTTTTTGGAATATCTTCTTTCCCTTCTGTGTTACTAATTTTTTAAAGAAATTTTAGGTATAACCATGGCGAACAATGAGGTCGAAAAGTTATCTCTGGGGAATTGGACGGCGAGGAAGAACAAGTAGAGGAGGTACCTCAAGAGCCACAAGCCAATCGGAGAGGTCGGATACCTCATGACAATGTGTCTGTTCCACCCCCACCTCCACCACGAGCGACTTCACACCAAGTATTGCCCAACGAAGATTATGCTAGTGCAATAGTCCCTCCCTGTATTAGGGCCGGGCAACTTCCAAATCACCAATGTGATGCTCACTTTGCTTGAGTAACGGGGTTTCTTTACCGATGATCCAACTCAAAATGCATATAAACATTTGAAGGGCTTTGTGGATACATGTTGAGGGAGCAAGCAAACTAATGTTTCCGAGGATGTATTAAGGCTAAGGCTTTTTCCCTTCTCTCTACGGGGGAAAGCTTTAGATTGTTTGGAACGATTGCTAAACCATTCAATTCACACTTGGGATGAGTTGGTGGAAAAGTTCATTTCTAAGTTTGTCTCTCCCGGGCACATGGCTACACTTCGAGATGAGATCTTGGCATTCAAGCAAGAGCCGAATAAACTACTACACGAGATAATAGGTTAAGGAATGTCCCAACAAAGATATGACGGAAAACATGATACAACAAACCTTTTATTGTGGGATTAAAACAACCAACCAGTGTATAGTGAATCAATTAGCCGGTGGGAACTTTATGACTATGCCTTATGCGAAGGCGTGTGAAATCTTGGATGAAATGGCGGAAACATCATCGTATTGGAAATCCTGGGCCAATGTCCTACAAGGTGACCCGAATATGATCCACCTTCACAAAGAATTGCAAGACCATGGGCAAACCATTGCCGAATTGACCACTACCATGACTCAACTAGCAAAGGCCTAACTAAATCAAGTGCAACCTCCTAAACAAGCTAGTGGGTCCATAAGTGCAAACTCGAGTGGAGAACTATGTGCAAGACGATGGTGGTTTTGAGCAAGATGATTCTTATAATGAGCCATAGGAGGACATGCAATATGTGAACAATTTTCAAGGGCAAGAAACAACTTCCAAGGCCCAAACCAACAACAATGGCGACCACAAAACAATCATGGCAATTGGAATTCTAACAATCAAAGGGAATTGGCATAACAACAACAATCAAGAAAATTGGAATAGAAACAACCAAGGAAATTGGGAAGGCAAAAATTAAGGTGGTTGGGGTAACAATCAAGGCAACCAGGGGTCGGGTTTTAAAAAGTCCCCCAATGTATAAACAACCGAGCAACCCACCTCCTTATCCTTCCCATGGTTCAAGTTTTTCAAACAATGAGATGGGACATATTGAAAGTATGTTCAAGCAAATGATGAAAAAGAATGTCAATTTGTATGCCCAACTTTCCTCACACAACACATCAATTCGCAACCTAGAAGTTCAAATGCGGCAAATATCTCAAGCTTTAAATTCTCGTCCTAAGAGGGCACTACCAAGTGACATGCTAGTAAACCCAAAGGGTGGTAACAATATGGGGCATGCTATGGCGGTTATCACAAGAAGTGGAAGAGGCGGGAACGCACCCACCTCAAGTGGAAGACGATTTGTTGATAATGATCAAGTGATACAAGAAGAAGAGATCCCGAACAATGTTGTTCAACCTAATGAGGAAGTTCGGGTTGATATTGATGATAGTGTGGAAGAGACTCAAGAGGAGGTGAACCCATCTAGGGAACACATTATTGATATACAGGAGCCTGTAAGTAAAAAGGCAAAGGCACCATTGCCTAAGCCTCCACCTCCATACCCTCAGAGACTTGCCAAGCAAAATGGTGAGAGTCAATTTAAGAAGTTCGTTCAAATGATGAATAGTCTTTCAATCAATGTGCCATTGGTCGAAATTGGAATGGTTATGCCATGTTTATGAAAGATCTTGTGACAAAGAAGAGGTCAATGAATTTTGAGACCATCAAAGTCACTCATCAAGTGAGTACAATTGTTCATCCAATGGCTCCTAAGTTGGACGATCTCGGTGCTTTCAGAATTCCTTGTACATTTGGAAGTGCCGAGTTTGCTAAAGCTCTTTGTAATCTTGGGGCAAGTATAAATTTGATGTCCTATTTGGTTTTCAAGACTTTGGGGATTGGGAAACCATGACCCACCTCTATGAGACTGCAAATGGTCAACCGTACCATGAAAAGGTCGTTGGGTGTGATTGAAGATGATTTGGTCCGGATTGTTAAATTCATTCTTCCGGAGGATTTTGTCATTCTATATTGTGAGGTTGATTATGATGTGCCAATTATTCTTGGAAGACCTTTCCTTGCTACGGGTAAGGCTCTTTGTGATGTTGAAGCCGGAGAACCCACTTTCTGGGTGGGTGATGAAAAAGTGGTATTCCATGTGTGTAAGTCCATACGACAACCAAATAGCACTGAGGTGTGTTCTTTTGGATTTGGTGACTGATGTTATTGTTGATGATACAAGTGCTACAATTAACGTTGATGATATATTGTAGGTCGTCTTGCTCAACTTTGATGATGACGAGATGGATGGCTTCATGGAATGTGTGAACTCTTTGCAAGGAATGAGGTCGTACAACTATGCACCCCGAAAATTGTCCTTAGTTCTTGAAAATAGGAAGACTCCTCATACAAAGCCTTCTATTGAAGAGCCACCTACCTTGGAGTTGAAGCCATTGCCTCCACATCTTCGGTATGAATTTCTTGGTCCTTGTTCTACTTTACCGATTATTCTTTCCTCTTGTTTGACCAACGTGCAGGTAGATTCCACATTGGCGGTGCTACAAAAGAGGAAGAAGGTTATTGGGTGGACCTTGGTGGATATTCGGGGTATAAGCCCCGCAAGATGGCGCTAAACCATCTATTGAAAATCAAAGAAGACTCAATGAGACTATGCAAGAAGTTGTCAAGAAGGAGATTATCAAGTGGTTGGATGCCGGAGTTGTCTATCCCATCTCTGATAGTTCATGGAATTCTCCGGTTCAATGTGTCCCAAAGAAGGGGGGCATGAAGGTGGTCACCAATGACAAGAATTAATTGATTCCTACAAGAACGGTGACCGGTTGGAGGGTATGTATGGATTATCGCAAGCTCAACAAGGTTACAAGGAAGTATCACTTTCCATTTCTTTCTTAGATCAAATGCTCGATAGATTGGCCGGCCGTGCTTTCTATTGTTTTCTTGATGGGTACTCGGGCTACAACCAAATTCTCATTGCTCTAGAAGATCAAGAGAAAACAACCTTTATATGTCCCTATGGCACTTTTGCTTTCAAGAGAATACCATTTGGTTTGTACAATGCACCGACGACTTTTTAAAGGTGTATGATGGCCATTTTCACAGACATGGTGGAGGGCTACCTTGAAGTTTTCATGGATGACTTCTCTGTGATGGAGGATTCTTTTGAAATTTGTCTTGCAAATTTGGACAAAGTGTTGGCTAGATGTGAAGAAATCAATTTGTTACTCAATTGGGAGAAATGCCATTTTATAGTTGAGGAAGGTATTGTCCTTGGCCATAAAATCTCAAGGAATGGAATTGAAGTTGACAAGACAAATATTAAGGTGATTTCTAAGCTTCCACCCCCAACTTCAGTGAAGGTGTGCAGATTTTCTTAGGCTATGCGGGTTTTTACCCGCGCTTTATCAAAGATTTCTCTAAAGTGGTGAACCTATTGTGCAAGCTTCTTAAGAAGGATGCTAAGCTTAATTTCAATGGTGATTGCATGAGAGATTTTGAATTTTTGAAGCTCAAGTTGACAACTACTCCCATCATCATCGCTCCAAATTGGAGTGTGCCTTTTGAACTTATGTCTGATGCAAGTGGCGTAGCGATTGGTGCTGTTTTGGGGCGACGCATCAACAAGATTTTCCATCCGGTCTACTATACTAGTAAAACCATGAATAGTTCCCAAGTCAACTATACCATTACGGAGAAAGATCTCCTTGCTAATGTGTTTGCAATTGAGAAGTTTTGCGCGTACTTGATGGGTGCAAAAGTTATTGTCCGCATGGACCATGCGGTGCTTCATTATCTTATGAGCAAAAGGACTCCAAAGCTCGGTTGATGAGATGGTTACTCTTGTTATAAGAATTTGATATTGACATCCAAAGATAGGAAAGGTAGTGAAAACCAAGTGGCAGACCACTTGTCTCGTTTGGAGGAGTAGGGGAGGCCGCATGATGGCCTTGAAATCAATGACTCCTTCCCTGATGAGCAACTTTTGGCAATTTCAATGAAAGAGGTGCCATGGTTCACTGACGTAGCAAATTTTCTTGTGTGTGGAATCATTCTAGATGAGTTCTCTTCAAGCTAAAAGAAGAATCTCAAACGGGATTGTTAAGATTATTATTGAGAAAGACCATACCTTTTCCGGATTTGTGCGGATGGGTGATTAAGAGGTGTGTACCGGAAGAAGAGCAAGGTGATATTCTTGGGGCTTGTCATTCTTCGCCATATGGTGGTCATCATGGTAGAGCAAAAACAGCGGACAAAGTGTTTAGTTGTGGTTTCTATTGGCCCACTCTTTACAAGGATGCTAGTGAGTTAGTGAAAAGATGTGATGAATGTCAATGGGCTGGTGCAATCTCAAAAAAAAATCTCAAAAAAAAAAAATGCCTCTCACAACCATCTTGGAGATTGATATTTTTTATGTTTGGGGCATTGACTTCATGAGCCCTTTTGTGAGTTCTTGTAGAAACACCTACATCTTGGTCGGGGTAGATTATATATCCAAATGGGTTAAGGCCGTCGCTTTACCCAACAATGAGGCAAGAAGTGTAGTGGCCTTCTTGAAAAAGAATATTTTCACAAGGTTTGGTACTCCACGTGCAATCATAAGCAATGCAGGGTCACATTTTTGCAGCAAAGCTTTTGACACTCTACTTAGCAAGTATGGTGTTACTCACAAAGTCATGATTCCCTATCACCCACAAGCTAGTGGGTAAGTGGAAATCTCCAACCGGGAGATAAAGAGTATCTTGTCTAAAATGGTGAATACTAATCGGATGGATTAGTCCAAGAAGCTTGATGATGCATTATGGGCTTATTGGGCGGCTCATAAAACACCTATCGAACTGTCTCCATACCGGTTGGTGTTCGGAAAACCTTATCTTCTTTCGGTAACTATAGCACAAGGCAATGTGGGCTCTAAAGAAGTTGAATCTTGATTGGGATGTAGCCACTAACTTGAGGGTTGCACATTTGGATGAATTGGCTAAGTTCCGGTACCATGCATATGTGAGCTCGTCCTTGTAAAAAAAAAAATGAAATGTCTTTATGACAAACACATTTGGAACAAAGAGTTCAAGGTGGGCGATCTTGAATTGTTGTTTAACTCAAGGTTGAGAATGTTTCACGGGTAGCTAAAATCCAAGTGGAGTGGTCCATTTCAGATTGTTGGTGTGACACCTTTTGGTTCATTTGACTTGAAGAACAAAAATAATAAAGTATTCCGAGTAAATGGTCACCGGGTGAAGCACTACTTGGGCAACATTGGAGATAGCCACGTGGTGGCAGTCATTCACTTCACTTGAGGGTATTTTGCGTCAACTGCAACATTAAATCAGACGCTTCTTGGGAGGCAACCCATGTTCTTTTCCTTTTTCTTTAGTAATTAGGTGTTATCTGTGTTCTAACTTGATTTGAAGTGTGCTATAGGGATGAGTGTGACTTTCAAGAAAGGTGAACAAAAATCTAGCTAAGTGTTCAAATGATACTGCGGACCACACTTTATTTGTGCGGGCCACACATTTATGTGTGCCACGGCAGAAGGGAATCGCGGCCGCACATTTCTCATGCGGAATGCACATTTGGAATATTAAAAAAGTGTCAAAATGCTAACTCTCTGAAGTTTGAACTTGTCAGTGCGGAGGCTGATCTGCGACCGCACGTGAAATCCGCGGTGGCATCTGAAAATGTGCGGACCACACATTGAGATCAAAGACTTTCAACCCAGGTGACAGAGTGTGGATCGCGCATAAAAATGTGCGGCTGCACTCGACTCTTTTCCCTTTATGATCACTTGGTATAAATAGAGGAATAGAGATCATTTTACACTTTTCCCTCTCTTAACAAACATTGTTGCTCTGTTGATTTTCTTGAGATATTTTAACTGTCTCCATACACAAACAACTGTGATTATTCCCCCATTGCACTCACTCTATCTGGTATACTTCATTTCATATTAAATTATTGTGTTAGTTTAATATTTAGATTTTTAGTTCTTTTTAGGCCATTTCAACTATGTGTCCATGTGCGGTAGATCTAAACTGGGTAATCATAATACATACTCTAATGGGTTTGGGTTAGTGAAATTTTATGTTTTTACCATGTTGCGATGTCTATTTGTGCAAGAAATTGAAAAATCTAAGTAGAAAAAAATATGACTGTTCGTAATTTTTGAAATCTGCGGCCGCACTTGTAATTGTGCGGACAACAATTCCTTTCCGCGGCCGCACAACTAAATTCTACGGAATGCAATTCCTTTATGCGGCCGCACATCAAAAATATGCAGACCCATTACCTGCAACCCTGTGTTTTAATCATAACTCCATTGTGTCACCATGTGCCTCCATTGCCTACATAAGTCCTGAATGTGCTGAATGATAACTTGCAACTAATGATCTTCTTTGCTTTGACACAGACAATGGTTCGATCGCGCTGCCAAGGCGACACTACAAAGGAAGAGGTAAATCTTCTAAGGGTTGAGGTAGAGGTGCGTTGCCCCTTGGCCAACCTAAGACTATCAGAAAGAAAGCCACAACAGGCAGAGCGAGAGGTGCAGACCTCTTCGAGTCTAGTTCATATGTTCCGTCTAGGGAAGTATCAGAGGGCAACTCAGCCTCTGTTTAGGAGGAGCACACAACCACTCAGTCTAGGCTACAGGGGCGATACCAGCTCTGGGATGAGCCCTCTTCATCTCACAGCACCTCCGAGGGGTCGGAGAGTGCTAGCCAGATCTCTAAGCCAGCAGCTACACCAGACAAAGAGACACAAAACGTACAGGAGATCCCCGACGATGGTAGAGAGGGAGATGGTACAACCATGGGTATGGAGAGATCAAAGAATAAAAAGGTATGGGAGGATAGGCTTGTGGTGGCCAGTGAGGTCGTTGACACTTGAGAGACAGTTCCTATTGAAGGATTTGGAGAAATACAACCCAGCGATCGTGAGGCAGTTCAGAGTAAGAAAGGGTTGGATGTGGTTTACTGAGAGAGTTGAGGATGCCAAGGAATACCTCGCCCAAGAGTTCTACGCTAATTTTGCTCATATCAAGAAGGGGACAAAGGTGACCAAAGTACGCAACCTCAAGGTAAGGTTTGATCAGCATACACTAAACGTGTACTTGGGATTTGAGGACATGGAGCCAAAGGAGTACCTGGAGAAATATGCAATGAAGGAAGAAGTCCGGCCTTGGCTGGTTGAGATCTTAGAACCACCACGGCCACCACCACCATGGATTATCGATGGGGTTCCCATTCAGCGGAACACATTGAGCTTCAATGCGAAGGGGTAGCAGACCTTTGTTTGTAGCAGACTGGATCCATGCCAGAATGAGACTCATCAACCTATTCCTCGGGCTGTTCTTGTGGCTTCCATCATGGACGGGTACCCAATTAATGTGGGTGCCGTGATGTCGGCTAATATTTCTTTTATAGCACAATAGGCTAGCTCGGCCTACCCTTATCCCAACACTATCACAGAGTACCTTACTGATGCAAAGGTAGAGCCGAGATCTTTTGATACCAAGGTGAAGCCGAATAAGCCATTTGACTGGTATTCGCTGATGGATGAGACCAATCCAAAGAAGAAAGCCCGGGCTTCTACTACCACAGGATAGTTTGATGAGCCGGCAGTGGTAGTTACTGAGTCAGCTGACCTTCCACCCACCTCTGCTGAGCTCTCTTCCAGTGCTGCTGCTATGCCTCCGCCATCATCTTCAGTTCCTACCACAACCCCCAAAGCAGCCCCTGCTCCAGCTTTGAGGCTAGTGCCCATGTCTACAACTCCATTATCTACTCTGGCGAGTCTCCCAGACATTGGCGAGTCTCAACAACTGGATGCAAATAGCTACTTCAAAGCTGTCTGACTTATCTAGTACTGTTGTAGTGCAATCTACTACACAGGCGCACCACAAGCCTCCTCTGACATTGGTGAGACGCTCAAGAAGATTCAGGACAACAAGAAGATGATCATGGACACTTTGGTGCAGCATGAGTCAGTTATTGAGGAATTGGGAAAAGAAGTGAAGAAGATGAGGAAGTCCCAGGCAAGCAAGAAATCAGTTGACAAGCTCAGAAAGGAGGTGACTAGACTTGCGATAGCTATGGACCTACCTTTTGATATGCTACTTGACCCGCACCAGTCCGCCCCAGATCCATTGGCACCATCTGCACTGGTTGCACCAGCTGCCCAGTCTGAGAAGCTAGACCTTGCTACCGACACTGCTGAGGTAGTGCGTGCGATGTTCACCACTCTAGCCACATCCAGATTTGATGATGATGAGATACAGTTGGCTGACCCAGCGGGAGATGATATTTCTAGGGACACTAAGATATCCAAGAATCCTTAGGGAGTTTTCTTCACCCTCTCTTCTTTCACTCTTATTTTTCTAAGCATTGAGGACAATGCTTACTTTTATTCGGGGGAGGGGGGTGGAGTTTATTTGATACGTTGACACATTTTGGATACATTTGGACTGTAATAATTTGATGATTCTATTCCTTTTCTTATTTGTAGTATCTATCTTTTGTAGTTATTGGTCATTAGCATCTTTATTTTTCTACTTTAGTGCTCGTTTTGTAGTAGCTTCTTTTTATGCTTTCGTAGATAATAAGCCTTTAGTTTTCTTAACACCACGGTTCTTTCCAAAGGTGGTTTTTGTGTGAACCGGGTAACTCGTCCCAACGATGGATGGCCTGATAACCTTCTTAAGGGAATAAGTCCGTTTTTGTGTTTAGGTAATAATAAAAGTAGTGGTAATGAATAAAAGTCCCAATCATGTCTTTCCCGAAAAAGAGTTATTCGTGCTTCAGTTAGTACCAACACATTTAACTACGTGCTTATGGTTTAAAATAAGATTTTTGAAAGAAAATAGCTCTAGTTAGTGACTTTGAGGCTCTTGAGTTGACTTAGGTAATCATCAAGTGGTTAATTGGACCATAGGGATCTTTAACTCTATTGTGGTTATTGTAGCTCTCGACTATATCCTCTTTTACAGTCTAGTTGCGTGAGGGGGAGGTGATTTATGGCTAGTCCAAGTATCCGTGCGAATGGTCTAAAACTTGCCCCGAATATGCTTCAAGGCGAAATCCTAAGTTTTGCTTGGTTTGAGAAATGATTGTAGGCTTTCCTTAGCCTGTTTGAGCTTTTTATTGCCAACCAATATCGTTATCTCCAGTCAACCCCCTTGAGCCTCTTAGACTTTCTCATTTGATAACCATGTTATAAGCCTTTACCCGTTTTGTCGTGATCCTCTCTTGGCACCCGGACTTTCCTTAACACTCTTGTAATTTAAAGCATAAGTTTGGGGGAGAGATGAGGAATTTGAAAAGGGTATCAAGGCACAAAAAGAGAAAAGAAATGATATCTATGAAAAGAGAAGGCAAGAAAAGAAAAAGAACAAAAAGAAAAATGCAAAAAGAGAATAAGTGGAAGGGTTGATAAATTCAAAAGGAGGTAATGATGCCTAACATGAGCATCAAGGGAGAAAAAGAATGAAATGAACAAGAAAGAGTGATGTCAAGTCTCTCTAGCCCCCAATAAAAAAAAGAGAATGCCTCTAACGATTGGTAATTGTGAGCCGAGAAATGAAAATGTGGAGTGCTTAAGGAAAGGTGTAACCACTTACCCATATGGTATCCTACCCTAATCCAAAAGCCTTCATTACAACTCGAAAGAATTCCTATTTAATTTCGAACCGAGTGAGCTTACATTAGTAATGATCTACATGAGGGGCAAGCCTATGGTACTTGAAGTTGTACTTGTGACATTCTCTTGTGAGAGAAGAGTGAGCCTTTAGTGAATCATAAGATTGAGTGCTAACTTTTGAAGTGGGCTTGGCAAATGGAAGGTATAGGAGGTAGAGTTTGGAGTCCATCATGACCTACATGATAGAACAAGAGTCCTTGATGAGTAAAGCCAATTCTTGAAGCTCAAATGTCACGTTAGAACCATATGTGCATGAATATTTGACTTGTCACCTTGTTGATAATGCATGAGTAATGTTGGTAATTATAGGTCCTAACTGAGTATGAATGGCTCACCATTGACTTTCTGAAATGACCTTTCACGTTGAGGAAGTGGGAACTAATCTATTTGCTTGAGGACAAGCAAAAACTTAAGTTTGGGGAGTTGATAAGTGTAGATTTTGACCACTTATTAGTACTTTTTTACTTTTGTTTTAGTCTGAAAGTATTAATTTATGTTCCCAAAACTAATGAAAGTGTGAAAATTGCAGGAATGTTAGAAATTTGGGCTCTTATGAAGAAATCTGACTCAAAAAGGAGTGTTCCGACTCACAAGGCAAGAAGGGACGCAACACACAAGAAGTGCGGTCCGCACATGGAATTGTGCGGCCGCAGAACCTCCCGAGGAGCATTTTTGTTACTAAATTTTGAGCCATTATAAATAGACGGGAATCCCATTTCTAAGTCAAGTTTTGAAGTTCTAGACCGAGAGGTATTGGGTGGGTAGCTTAGAGTTGAGAGCTATAATACTCCCCCATCAATAAAATAAGTGTTAACGTACTTAACCCATTAGGCGAACACCTAGGTGAAGGTTACATCCTTAGGTCTTTTATCCATTTGGTAAGAACAAAAAAACAATTACTTGCTTTCTAGTTTCTTCTCATTATTTACAATTGTTAGTGTTATTTAGAAGTAGAAAACAAAATCCCTTGTTTGAAATCGCAGTTGAGTTATTTCATTTACTCTCATCAATTGTACACCCTAACACCCATATTAAACTCCTTACGAAAATCAACCCTGACTCTTGTTGGGTACTATTCTTCCAACAACTGTTTCCACTCACTATTGAGTGCAGATTGGACGTGGATCACCTACTGAGTGCGAGTGCCAAGCGCAACTGCCGAGTGATTGAGAGTGTTAAGAGACTGAGAGCACTCAGTGATTGAGCTTGTTGAGTGAGATTGAATACTCCGTGAGTATGTATATGACTTTATCACTGTGTTGCATTACGGTTGGCATGCATAATTGACATGTAGATATAGAGACGTAACATTCCTCGTATCAGTTACACTTGGCATATTTTATCCGTGTTGAACTTAAGCTGTTAAACTTGAAAGCATGTCTATATTTCTGTACTGTTAAACTAAAATCCGCATTTGGACTGTACCTGTCTGAACTCGTCACTGCTTTCAGCCCAAGATTAGTCTTGTTACTTATTGAGTACATTGGATCAGTTGTACTCATACTACACTCTGCACTTCGTGTGCAGATCCAAGTACTTCTGGGCACAGTGGTTGCTAGCTTTGGAGCTTTATGTGTTTGGAGACTATTGAGGTAGCTGCCTTGGCGTTTGTAGACCTCGACTTTCTTTTTTTCAGTTTATTTGCACTGTTCTATCTTTCTAGATGGTTGTTTTAGCAGTTAGACTGTATTGTCATATAGTCGCGGTATTTTCTTATCATTTATTTATGGGTTTTCACTATTAAGCTTATTTCATTATTTTTTTAATTTAAAGATGTGTGGTTATTTGTGATTGTCAGCTTGCCTAGTATTGCAATAGGTGCCATCACGGCGTGCGGGATTTTGGGTTGTGACAAGTTGGTATCAGAGCCTAGATTACATAGGTCTCACAAGTCATGAGCAGGTTTGGTAGAGTCTTGCAGATCGGTACGGAGAGGTCTGTACTTATCTTCGAGAGGTTGTCGAACCATTGGGAAAACTTCACTTTCTTGTACTCTAGTCGTGCGAATTTGTTGATTCCAGAAACTAAACTTCTGTCATTATATTCTCTCATAGATGGTGAAGACACGTGCTACTGGATCAGGCAAATGGCCACTAGTACCACCAGCTAGGGCTATGAGAGGAGGGGGCTGCGGTAGAGGCCGAGGTGCATCTCGTACAGCAGCTAGGGCAGCACTTGTAGACCCACTAATTGCTCCAGCTTAGGAGTAGATCCCAGATATAGTTAAGCCGGTGGGACCAGCACAGTAACCACAGTGCCTATTGTGATTCCAGGCCTTCAGGAGGCTTTGGCCAAAATATTGACTGTATGCACTAGCCTTGCTTCAGGCGGTTTCAGCTCAAGTTGCACCAGCCACTTTTCAGGTCGGGAGAGGTGCTCAGACTCCCGCCACCCATACTCTAGAGCAGGTGGTGCAGGGACTTCAAACACTGGGGGTACTACCAGCCCAGCTGGTTGCAGTTGCTCAGGCCCAGGTCGGTCCCCCTATGAGTGACGAGGAGCAGAAGTGACCAAAGAGGTTTAGGAGGCTTAAGCCTCCATCATTCAGTGGGGCTGAGTCAGAAGATACTCAGGACTTCTTGGATAGGTGCCAACGGATTCTTCGCACGGAGGGTATTCTGGAGACTAGTGGGGTCGCATTTACTACTTTTCAGCTGTCAGGGGCAGCCTTCAGATGGTGGGAGGCCTATGAGCGGAGCAGGCCACCCGGTGCTATACCACTTACGTAGCATGAGTTCTCTATTCTCTTCTTGGAGAAGTTGTTCCACCAACCCGTAGGGAGGAGTTGCATAGGTAGTTTGAGCAGCTACGCTAGGAGGGTATGTCCGTGACCCAGTATAAGATGAGATTTTCAGAGTTGGCTCGTCACGCGATCTGGTTGGTTCCCACAGAGAGGGGGAGGACTAGGAGGTTCATTGATGGCCTCAACTATGGACTACATTTTGTTATGACTCAAGAGATTACATCAGGTGCTAGGTTTGACGAGGTAGTTGATATTACTAGGCGGCTAGAGCAAGTCCGCAATCAGGAGCGTGAGGAGAGGGAGGCTAAGAGGCCTCGTGGTTAGGGTGGTTTCGGCGGTTTTTTTTTCCTAGAAGGCAGTCCCAACACAGCAGGGGTTGTCCTTATAGGCCCGCTCAGATGGCTCGTCCGATTCATCGGGGTGCATCAGCTAACCATGATTTATACAGTTCTTGTCCAAGCCAGTCATCTCTCAGTTCCCTCCCAGCTCAGAGTTCATCTCGTGCTCCATCTGTTCAGGGTTCTTCTACGCTATGTTCTTCTAGCAGTTATTCTGGTTTTAGGGTCCGATTCAGTCCCCACCACCATCGGGGAGTTGCTTTGAGTGCGGGGAGTTTAGACATGTGTGGAGGTAGTGTCCTCATAACTTTGGCGGTCAAGTTCAGCAGAGGAGTCAGGCTATGACTTCCGCACCAGTTGCTTCACCACCAGCCCAGCTAGTTCAGGGTGGGGCTCAAGCAGCTAGAGGTCGCCCTAGAGGGGGAGGCCGATCAGGTGGCAGTCAGGCTCGATGCTATGCTTTCCCTACTAGGCCAGAGGCCGTTGCTTCAGACGCAGTGATCACAGGTATCGTCTCAATATGCCACATGGTTGCTTTTATATTATTTGACCATGGTTCCACTTATTCGTATGTATCATCATATTTTGCTCATTATCTGGTTATGCCCCATGAGTCCTTAGTTTCACCTGTTCATGTATCTACGCTGGTGGGCAATTCTATTATTGTGGATCGTGTGTATTGGTCGTGTGTGGTGATTATCTGGGGATTGGAGACTACAGTTGATCTCCTATTGCTTAGTATGATTGATTTTGACATGATTCTGGGTATGGATTGGTTGTCCCCATGTCATGCTATTCTGGATTGTCACGCTAAGACCGTGACATTAGCGATGCCGGGATTACCTAGGATTGAGTGGAGAGGTTCTCTGGACTATGTTCCCAGTAGGGTGATTTCATATCTGAAGGCCCAACGGATGGTTGGGAAGGGGTATTTGTCATATTTGTCTTTTGTGTGGGATGTTGGTGCTGATACTCCTACTATTGATTCTATTCTAGTAGTGCGAGACTTTCCGGATATGTTTCCTGCAGACCTGTCGGGCATGCCACCCGACAAGGAAATTGATTTAGGTATGGACTAAGTTCTAGGCACTCAGCCCATTTCTATTCCTCCGTACCATATGGCACCAGCAAAGTTGAAGGAATTGAAAGAGCAACTTCAGGAGCTTCTTGATAAGGGGTTCATTAGGCCTAGCATGTCGCCTTGGGGTGCACCGGTTATGTTTGCGAAGAAGAAGGACAGTACCATGCGGATGTGCATTGCTATAGGCAGTTGAACAAAGTAACAATTAATAACAAGCATCATTTGGCACGCATTGATGACTTACTTGAGCAGCTTCAGGGAGATAGAGTGTTTTCTAAGATTGATTTGAGGTCTGGGTATCACCAGTTGAAGATTCCGGACTTGGATATTCTGAAGACGGCATTCAGGACCCGCTATGGTCACTATGAGTTTCTTGTGATGTCTTTTGGGCTGACCAACATCCCAACAACATTCATGCATCTGCTGAACAGTGTATTCCAGTCATATCTTGATTCATTTGTCATAGTGTTTATTGATGATATGCTGGTGTATTCACATAGTCAGGAGGAGCATGCACAACATCTGAGGATTGTACTAGAGAGTTTGATGGAGGAGAAGCTTTATGCCAAGTTCTTCAAGTGTGAGTTTTGGCTCAGCTCGGTGGCGTTCTTAGGGCACGTGGTGTCAAGTAAGGGGATTAAGGAGGATCTAAAGAATATTGAGGCAGTTTAAAGTTGGCCTAGACCGTCTTCAACTTCTAAGTTTTGGAGTTCTCTCGGCTTGGCCAGATACTATCGTCGCTTCGTGGAGGGTTTCTCATCCATTGCAATGCCTTTTGGTCGTCATCGTCTGCCCTGACCTCAGCATAGTAAGCATAGTGGATCTCGTCCCACGTAGCTGGTGGATACTTCATTCACTGGCTTAGTAGCTTTCTGGTCTCTCTCCGATCCTCTCTGCTCAACCCATTCTGAAAGGCGGCCACGGCCATCCCTTCGGAGATGTTTGGTAAGGTCATCCTCATCCTATTAAATAGGGCAAGGAAGTCCCTTAGTCCCTCTCTTAGGGATTGCTTGATGGCAAAGATGTCGTTCACCTTTGTTTCAGCTTTATTGGCCTCGGCATGTGCCGTTATAAATACCACGTCAACGCCCCTCCAATGAGAATTTCACCAAATTTTTTCAGCAAGATGGAGGACACCTACTCTTTAGTCAGGTCATTGCCTTTTACGGCGGTGGCGTAGTGAGTTATATGATCTTCGAGATCAGTCGTTCCGTCATAGATTCTGAGATATGGGGGCATCTTGAAGGTTTTTGGTATGGTATGAGGAACCGCTTCTTCCTTGTATGGTTGCTCCACAAAACCTACTCGCGTCTCTTTTAGGTAACAATTTGGGGGCACCAAGTATTTTGTCTGCCCGTTCGTGGTGCTTCTTCATTTGTTCCTGGAGCACTTAGTTCTCGTTTTTCATTTCTTCTATTCTTTTTAGCACGGTGGCGAGGACACTGTCACCTGCACTATCAACAATCGCATGAGTATTACTTGAAATAAGAGGGTTCAGTTGGTCGTCTTGTTCATTCCTGCGTCATGCTGCATGGACCCTCGTATTTTCTGTGTTCGTACACGGGGCTTGTTTACTAATCACGCTGACTAGAGTGCCAACCAACCATGCTGCGAGGAGCTTTTTCATAGCGGGTGGTGTCCCCTCTCCGTGGACGTAGAGGCTCCCTTCCCATTTGGTTTGGTTGTGCTGAAGAAAGGTGTAGGTGACTTCCCTAATCTGGGGGATGCCGTGGGAGTCACCTCCTCATCTTGGGTGTCGTACCCTTCGTCTATGGCACTCATGAAGTTGAGCGGGACGTTGTCCGTCGCTTTGGTTCTGTTTCTCTGGTTATCTACCATGGAGTTTTTGTATACACACAGAGAGAAAAAGAATAACATTTGCAGTTTGAGATTAGGAAGTCACGTGAGTTATAGATCTGATGGGAACTAACAATCTTGACTGAGAAAATCCCCACAGACGGCACCAAACTATATAACCCAAAATTTGGATCTAGGTTTTTATACACTTAGATTTATAATGAAAAGGGTTAATCTAAGTCAAAATTAATGTCCAAATGATAGATCTAGTATATTTATAAAGAATGTTGAACGTGTGCTATTAGGTAACTATATCTTGGAGCCATAATGGAGTAATAAATGATTCAAAGATGTAGGAGAAAGCAATAAATGGCATTTAAGTAAATAATGGAATAAAGTTTACCCGACAAGGGCGAGATTTCCCAATGATTCTTCTGACTATGATGTATAATGATAAGTATTTGAATATTCCAATTCTTCTTGCATCGGGGAAGAAGAGATAGATAAAGATGTGAAAAAGGTAAACTTTGAATGTATATGATGAAGAGAGAATCTTTAGAGAATGTCAATTTATTGTTCTGTTTAGGAAGTGTCCAATCCCCTTCTATAACTACGTATCTTTCTATTTATAAGGATACTTGGAACACTAAAATCCTAGATAATACAACTGGGAAGAATATTCACTGGAATATTCTCTAGGGAATAGTAATCCTAAAACTAGCCATTACTGCTCTCCGAAGAGGAGTGCTCGTCCTCGTCATCATCTTCTATTGAGTCACTTCGACCTTGTCGATCACGTGCTATCTTCTCGTGACGTCGACCCTTTGAATCAAGTTATTGTATCCTATTGACTACACGTGGCAGCCTTCGAAGGCTTCATTCATGTTGACCTAGTCAATGTATAACATGATGATTTTTACTTATATACCCATAAACTTTAAATTTTGGATCCGCCTCTGAGATATATTTATTGCAATAATAGAATACTGTTAGACTTTTTGCTAGAGACTTTAAGTTTGATCATCCGAAAATGTAATACATCCAGTAATTAACTCATACATTAAGAAACAGAAAGTTTCACCAAATAATGAGGACTGCAACTATACTCACTCCTTCAACATCTGTAATGACTCTACCATCCCAATAAAGCGACTCGGATCCTGTCTTAATATGTTGACGTGTCCTATGTAAGAAGAAAATTTAGCACGTAAATATGTACATGACATTTTAATTTATAACTTAAATATAATGTGTTTAATATATATCTTGACTTCATGCATTCACCCTTAAATAGTGGCAGAAATTACAACAACAACAATAATAAAAAATTGAGTATAATTTCACAAGTGGAATTTGAAGAGAGTAATGTACACATAGTCTTGCTCCTATCTTGCAAAAGTAAAGAGACTGTTTCCGCCGAGTAGTGACAGAAATTGTATTCATCAAATGAGTTATAAAAGATACAATGGTCAATTACACCGCGTGTACTATAAACACATATGCAATTCACAAAATGCATATGCCATGCGACTTAAGTATAATAAAGTTGAATGCACAAAGCCTAAGAACTGTACAAGCTATAATGATAAGTAATTCATGTAGTTGCAATTACTGAATGCGTTTTAAAGCAAATATTCTAAGAGTAATATTCTCCTCATGTGAGGAATCTTTGCATGTTAGGATCTAAAAAGCTAAATCGCAAGTGAACAATGCGTTTCATTAATTGCAATTTTCAATTGCACTTAGAAGTATACAGACTCTACAAATGATTAGATTATGCACACGGTAAAACTCATTTATCCATTGAGAGGTCGCCGTATAAGTTGTCTTTCAGAATTAAGTTTTATAAACTGTTGGGAAAAATTAACCCCCACATAAATAATATTCACGGTATACGATTGTAATAAATGTGGATTACTAAAATACAGCAACCAACGGTAATAATAAGAGAAACAAGGACACCGAGATTTTTATGTGGAAAACCCTTCTGAATAAAGAAAAAATGGCGGCTCGAGAGGGGTAACTGATTTCACTATGGCAAGGATCTTACAATTTGTGGTACCGAGTAAAACCCTCCAATACCACTACACGCTCAAAAGAAATAACCCTCTTTTTATTTTTCCACCTCACTACAAATATCGCTCAAACTCTCTATGTTTTTTCTTATAGAGTATTTTGCCTCTTACTATGTAACTCACTCTCTTTCTCTCTGTTTGGTGTATCTTTCAATTGAGAGCAAGACACCTATTTATAGTGCTTACATTGCTTCATTGATGTCATCAATAATGTCATGTTAATGGCAAAAGTCAAATATTACATTGTGAAACCAAGGAATGATCTGCTGTAAAATCTTTCTTACTATTCATTTAGTTGGCTTGACATTTCACAAGCCAAAGGAAGTTGTCTTTCTTTCACATGGGATGGACACATCAAATCTCCCCTTCCAGTCCCATGCACCTGAAGGAGGTATCTCCATTTTTCATATAGAACAAGTTCTTGCATAGCTCGAACTTATCTCTTGGTATCGTCTTGGTCAGCATATCCGCAAGTTTTTCACTCGTGGTAATCTTTTTGACCTGCAAAGATTCGTTTTCCACTTGCTTATGAATCCAATTATATCTCACATAGATATGCTTTGTTCTTGCATGATACATGGAGTTCTTGCTCAAATCTATTGCACTTTGATTGCCACAATAGACGACATACTCCTCCTGATGCAATCCAAGCTCTTGAAGAAATCGCTTGAGCCATACCATTTCCTTGCCAGCTTCTGTACCAGCAATGTACTCCGCTTCAATTGTTGAAAGTGCAACGCACTTCTGCAATTTAGACTGCCATGATATATCTCCCCCCGAAAAAGTAAATAGATATCCAGTAGTGGATATTCTATTATCAGAATCACCGGCCATATCAGCATCTGTATAGCCCAACATGACTGGATCTGATCTCCCAAAATACAAGCATTCATCCGAGGTTCCTTTTAGATACCTGAGTAACCACTTCACAGCTTCCCAATGTTCTTTCCCGGGATTGTCAAGAAACCTGCTAACAATACCAACAACATGAGCAATATCAGGTCTAGTACATACCATTGCATACATTAATGGAACTTTAGCCATACTTTCTTTATCTTCCTTTGTTGTAGGACACATCGTCTTGTTCAGCTTCATATAACCAGCAAGAGGCATGCTAACTGGTTTAGCACTCATCATGTTGAAGCGTTTAAGTACACATTCAATATACTTCTGTTGTGACAACAACAACTTACTATTTGTCCTATCTCGGACAATCTCCATTCCTAGAATTTGTTGTGTTGGACCCAGGTCTTTCATGTCAAATGACTTGGACAAATCTTCCTTCAACTTGGCAATCAACTTCTTAGCTTGTCCTACAATCAGCATGTCATCCACATATAACGACAAAATGATAAAGTTATTGTTAGAGAATTTATTATAGTATACACATGGATCTTAAAAAGTATTTGTGTATGTTTGACTTCTCATGAATAATTCAAACTTCTTGACCATTGCCTTGGCACTTGTTTCAGCCCATAAAGACTTTTTTTCAATTTGCACACCATGTGTTTCTTTGCCTTCACTTCAAAACCTTCTGACTGCTCCATATAGATTTCTTCTTCAAAATCTCCATGTAGAAATCCAGTTTTGACGTCCAACTGCTCCACTTCAAGATCTAGGTTAGCTGTCAAGCTCAAGATTGTTCGAGTAGAGATCATTTTGACAACAGGTGAGAAAATTTCATCAAAATCAATACCTTTCTTCTTTTCAAAACCTTTTACCACCAATCGAGCTTTGTATCTGACCAGCTTGCCGTTTCTATCTTTCTTGAGCTTAAAGACCCACTTGCACTTGAGCGGTCTTTTGCCTTTTGGAAGTTCAACCAGTTCATACGTGACATTCTTTCATAGAGAATCCATCTCTTCTTGCATTGCTTCCATCCACTAGATTTGTTCTGGATGAGATAGCACCTCCTTGAAATTCTCTAGCTCCCCCTCGTCAGTGACGAGGATATACTCTGAAGAAGGATACCTCGTAGATTCTGCCTTCTCTCTTTCAGATCTTCTCAAAGTTTGTTGTCCTTCTTCTTGTTGTTGTTGCTCTTCTTCTTCCTCTTGTGGAATAGGATGCTCCCCCTGCTCATCAGCCTCTTCATCTACACCTTCCATGTGCCATTCTTCACCTGTGGAAGGATTACATACATGTACAGTAGGAGCAGTAACAAAGTTAATGACTATACCATTATCATTTTTGGTCTTTATTGATTGATCACCATCAATCCTGACCACATCTTCTCTGAAGATCACATCTTTGCTTCTGATGATCTTCTTTCTTTCTAGGTCCCACAATTTGTAGTCGAACCCTTCATCTCCATAACCGATGAAGATACAGGGAATAGCTTTGTCATCCAACTTCTTTCTCAGCTCCTTCGGCACATGTGCAAAAGCTTTACATCCAAACACTTTCAGATGGAAGTAGGACACCTCTTTGTTGGTCCAGACTTTCTCTGGAATACCAAAATCCAATGGAACTGATGGACTTCTGTTAATCAGGTAACAGGCTATGCGAGCTGCTTCACCCTAAGATGACTTAGATAGTTTTGCCATTTTGAGCATACTTCTCACTTTGTCGACAATAGTGTGATTCATCCTTTCAGCTACACCATTGTGTCGTGGGGTTCTAGGAACTGTCTTCTCATGTCTGATTTCATGGCTTGAGTAGTAGTCTCCAAAATCCTTTGAAGTATACTCTCCTCTATTGTTTGTCTTGAGACGCTTCAATTTTTGACCTGTCTCCCTTTCCACCAGAGAATGGAAGTTCTGAAAAACTTGAAATACCTGGTCTTTTGTTCTCAAGAAATAAACCCACAATTTATGTGAAGCATCATCGATAAATGTGAGAAAATATTTGTTACCTCTCATTGGTTCTACATCCATTGGACCATAAACATCAGAATGTACTAAATCAAGTATATTCTATTTTCTTCCATGAGTTGCTCGAAACAATACCCTATGTTGTTTTCCAAATAAACAATAATCACAAGAATTCACAATTGTACCTTTTGCAAATGAGATGAGTGGCTTCTTGTCAATCCCTTCTCACTCATATAGCCCAATCTCTGGTGCCATAAGTCTGCAGGCGTATCATCCACAACCGCATGTAATCCACCTTCACATATCTCAATGGTTGTCTCGTACAACGTGTAGGGAGCAACTCCTTTAGCAATCACCAATGATCCCTGGTGAGTCTCCACTTCCTATTGGCGAAGTGATTCTCGTAACCATCTCGATCTAGAGCGATCCCTGAAATCAAATTCATTCGCAGATCTGGTACATGCCGCATATTTTTTTAAACTAATGTGCATCCGACATTTGTCTTGATACAAATGTCGCCAATCCCCACAATCTTTGAGTAACTGGTATTTCCCATCTTGACCATCCCAAAGTTTCTTGCTTTGTACCTACAGAAGAATTCTCTTACCGGTGTGACATGGTAGGATGCTGCTGCGTGCACCACCCATTTTGACTCTTGGCTTGCTAAGTGTATACATTCTTCCTCCTCGTGAACGAAGAGAACCACTGAATCATTGTTGTGCATTGCAGCAGTTGTGTTGTCATCATTCTTCTGGCCATTATTCTCGCATCGACCTTTCTTTAGGCAATATCTTTTAAAGTGACCGCGTTGACCATAACTATAGCAATTTCTACACTTTGACCGATTCTTGGACTTTCCACGAGCTTTGAATTTATTACGGCTACTCGATGCTCAATTCTTCCTATGTTTTTCATAATAAGAGTCTGCCCTTGATTTTTGGGCTTTTTCCTCATCTTATCATTGAGTAAGATGACTGATGTGACCTTCTTTAACTCGATGTATCTCTACCATGCAGGATGGTTGTTGCCAATTATCATAGGAAGATGGCAACGAGTTTAGAAGCATGATAGCCTTATCTACTTCAGTAATTGTTTCTCTGAGGTTTGCCACCTGCGTGATTTCCATTGTACATATTTAAATGGGACAAGAAATTTGTCCCTTCACTCATATGGATGGCATAAAACTGCTTTCTCAAAAATAACTTGTTTGTTAAGGATTTGGACATGCATAGACTTTCTAGTATTTTTCAAATACCACATGCATTATTTTCATCCCCGACATTATGAGTACTTCATCGGACAAGTGCAGTCTGATTGCACTAGTCGCCTTCTTATCCATGTCTGCCCAATCCTCGCTTTCATGGTTTCCGTCTTTGCCTCTTTGCCATCTAGTGCAATGTCTAACCCTTGTTGGATGAGTAGGTCATTCATCCTTCTTTGCTATATTGAGAAACCGTCGTTATCATTGAATCTTATTACTTCATATTTTATTCTTGACTTTTTTTTGGTCACAAAGTAAAATTGACTATAAATAATATAGTATATGCACGCTGAGCGTGTACCCTGTATAAATGAGAAAAAACGTTTTAAAATAACATAATTAGTTATTCGAAAGATGTATTTGTGTTACATCTTTTATTTTCACTATCTCGATTCGGTTCTGAAGCCAAAAAAATTTGATAGCTTGCGGTCTTAGATAATGAGGATAATGATCATCGCGTGAATCTCTATAAGAAGTTAAAACAATTCATTCATGTAAATAACTTTTTTTTAGTTTTTTTGTTCGGTCATAATAAGCTTATTTCGTTTGTCATTAAAAAAGAATATTTCTTTTGTCAAGTGGAATTGAGATCATTCAGGCGTAAGCAGTTATGTAGCCATGTATTTTGTGATTTGATTCATAGCATATTCTAACTTCTAACGAATTTGCATGCAGTAAAAAATATAATTTGATTATTCATTGTTCGATCATGCATGCTTTGAATATTCTTGGCTCATTGTTTTGGAGAAAATTAGTAAATACGTATACTTTTATAATTTTCTAAATTTTTGAGCACGAACTCTGAAAATAAAGCTACATATCAATTGTGAGATTACTTCACATCAATAATATTTTGAATGAGCAACCAGATTGCTTTGTGTATTGTTACTTCGTGTCTAATATTTGAAACATGCTCCTAAAAGAATCATAAATGTTATTTAAATAATGATAATAATAATAATAATAATAATAATAATATTAAATAAGTACACTATTGTAGTATTACTTCGCGTCGATGATGGCAGGTTTTGTGGCTTTTTAGCTTCGTATGAGATTTGCAACTTAAAAGGATTTGTTATATTGCTTAACGAAGAGAGAAAATTTAAGTTGAGAAATTTATTGTACATTAGTCCTAAATATTAGGCTAAGTATTAATTGAAGTTGATTTGAAAATTCTAAATATTAGAAAGTTAATTTAAATTACAATTTATTCATTGTGAAATCTATTTTTAAAGGGTAAAAAGGTGAACGACATTTCGCTAAGGGCCTTCGTGCTTTTGTATAGTATAGATAGATGAGTAGAACCTGTGCTCTGATACCATTTATTGGGAAAAATTAACCCCCACAGAAATAATATTCACGGTATATGATTGTAATTAATAGGGATTACTAAAATACAACAACCAATGATAATAATAAGAGAAACAAGGACATCAAGATTTTCACGTGGAAAACCCTTTTGAATAAGGGAAAAACCACGGCCCAAGAGGAGCAACTGGTTTCATTATAGCAAGGATTTTACAATTTGTGGTACAGAGTAAAACCCTCCAATACCACTAGACACTCAAAAGAAATAACCCTCTTTTGATTTTTCCACCTCACTACAAATATCGCTCAAACTCTCTATGTTTTTCTTATAGAGTATTTTGCTTTTTACTATGTAATTCACTTTCTTTCTCTCCTTTGGGTGTATCTTTCAACTGAGAACAAAACACCTATTTATAGTGCTTACATTGCTTCATTGATGTCATCCATAGTGTCATGTTAATGGCAAAAGTCAAATATTACATCGTGAAACCAAGGAATGATCTGCCGTTAAATCTTCCTTACTATTCAGTTAGTTGGCTTGACATTTCAAAGCGAAAGGAAGTTGTCTTCCTTTCTTATGGGATGGACCCATCATAGACCTCATTTGATTGAGCTAACACCACTTTCAAAACGGCTTCTTATCTCAATTAACTTAGGATAATAGGATGCATGCAATCACATTCGTAGCATGTGTTTTGTATAATTTTGGAATTCTCACAAACATTACGTATTCCTTAAACTCGGCCGCAAAAAATGCATATTTTGAGAAAAAAATCTCAAATCTCATTAATCGGGTCTTTATATACCTACTACAATTAATCGTTGCTAGTTAGTATGAATTTTCATTTTATTTTTATCACTATCACGATAAATAAACAACGTAATTTAATATAATCAAAGGGTGTGAATAAGCATTTTTATTTCATGTTTTGTGTGTGCTATTGTTAGTTCCTTCCATTTGGACATAAGATTTTTTGCCTTTTTTCGATATTTTTTTTTTTTGAAATCAGTGTTTAGCCATAAAATTTTTAATTTTCACTTGAAAATGAATTTTAGAATTTTTTGAAAATGTGAAAAACTCCAAAAAGCTGTTATTTAAAATTTTCACTCAGATCACTCACAAAAATTTAAAAACAACTCAAAATTATATTCGTGTCCAAACACAACTCTAATTTTTAAATGTCATTTTTACTTTAAAAAAATTTCACTTTTTTTTTAAATTTTACAATTCTTATGTCCAAACGCCCACTAAAAATATATGGCGGGTATAATTGGGAAAGCGATGAGAATGGTTCCAACTAGAAATTTCTCTTTTGGAATTCTCCCAAATAACAACACAGAGCGGGGTATTCCAGTAATTACATTAAACCCGGCGTACCCTACGCGCTCGGCGCAAGCTAATTGACCAGCCATCACAAAGCCCAAGGAACCTTCGAGATTCTCCTCTTAATTGCCCTTTGCAGCTCCATTCCACTCTGCGACTCTCAAATCCCCGGAAGAGAAACAGGTTACGCTTTCTCCGGTCATTCCGTCATTCTTTAGATCTATTTATTTTGTCGATCTGCGTATCTAGGTATCACGATATTCTTTTTTGTTTATAAGTTTAGTGTATCATTTTCGAATCGTTAACTGGATGACTTTTTTTGATCAATTGAAAAATTTGCGTGTGCAGGTGAATCTACGGCATCGATATTCTTTCGCCATGTGAGTACTGTTGAACCATCGATAATAAACTATTTTCTATGTATTGTTTAATTTTTCAGCTTCGCTTTTGATGTGCTATATCCAGTGGCGGAGGTAGGATCTCCCCAAAGGGGGTTCAAAAAAGAAAAAAGTTAAAAAATTTATAGCTAGTGAGAATTGAACATATGACCTTAAAAAGGTTTTGAACTATTGACCACTAATCTACACTTTTGGGCTGTGTCAAGGGAATTCAAAACTTAATATATAGAGGTAAAAAACAGATTTTGCCTTATTTATACAGTGTAATTTTTCAGCGAATGGGCTTCGGGTGAACCCCCTTCCGCCCCCCTAAATCCGCCCCTGACTATATCTATTGCGAGCTTTTTAGAATATCAAATCATTGCTCATTCAATTTGTTCCCTTATTTTAATTGGTTGGATTATTCATTTTGAGTATAGGTTGTATGTTCGAAATGGATTATATGTTTAAAAGTTATGTGAACGCAAAAGAAAAGATATTAGGCTAAAAAGACTAGGGTCCGAATCCTGACAACACAAAAAATTTAGGTGATCTCTTTTACTTCTGCCTAAGATGTGGGCATAAGTTATCCAGTGAGACGATGCAAGTACCCGGTTGAATACTCGAGCTATGCGCAAATTGATCTGAATGCCACCTCTTATTTTACGAAAGGAGAAAGACTAGAAGTGACTTAGTTGAGTGTAATGGATAGACAAAAAATTTTACAACCTTAGCCCTATGAATTTATAGCTAGAAGTGGAATAAGGGGTGAAATTGAGTTAAAACTTGAATGTATACCTTGGCAATTGCTTTAGCGTTTACTGCGTTATTAATGTTATATACACTGCATTGAATTTATGTTTTGTGTTTTATGTTGTGTTTCATATCATGTACAGTCTGAAAGTACCTTATTAATAGTATGTTGGCCGAGCTTCTAAATTCAGTTTATTTTGAAAAGTGTTTTTCTCAAAACTCAAAAGTGCTTTTCAAAAAAGTATTTTTGGTGAGTATCAATTTGTGTTTGGCTATTTAATTTGAAAAGCACTTTTGAGCAGCAACAAGTGTTTGCCTACGCTTTTAAAAAGTGCTTCTAAGTGTATTTTTCTCAAAAGTGCTTTTGCGGAAAAGCTACTTTTTTCTGCTTCTCAAAAACTGCTTCTGCTTCTATCTAAAATCACTCATTTCTTTCTAAAAGTTTGGTCAAACACCTTAACCTTGGAAAAAAAAACACTTTTGGCCAAGCAAAAGCTTTGGCCAAGTAAGCTATAAATGTTGACACTTGTTGCTCCCTAACGCACACGCAAGTATACGCGGTCGACAAGTAATATAGGATTGTAAATTCAGGTTATCGTACCTACAGGGACTTAAATTAACTACTTTCTAACGGACTAATATTGTTATTTAAGCAAGCAAAATTCGAATTCAATAGATGGATTACTCTAAACTACAGCTTTAGTTTATAACTAGTATTATTAAAAAACGAATTACGTGTTGTTAAACCAATGGAGACAAATATTCCAGGGTTGTGATTATTTCACCAATCCTATTGTCTTCTAATTAACTTCCCGTTCATATAATTCATGTATGGTTGCTAATTAATCGATAAACATACTCATAGCCTTCTTCCGAAGTACTATTCGTCTATTCTTAATAAAATTAACACCTATATTCCTATGGAATTAATTTATCAAGAACGCAATAAAAACACGATATTCAATTAAGCATGGTGATTAAGTATAGTCCTATCCTAACCACGAATCCGCCCCCCTTAAAGGTTAAGAACATGCTTTCTTCAATTCTTTTCTAATCTAAACATAGTTTTTCCAAACATAGCATAGATAATTGATAGAACTTAATTGATGGCCAAACAATTAAGCAATTAAGCATAGACTTGAAGAAACAACCATATTATCATGAATTATAAACAAGAATTTGTCAACTTCGAATCACAATATTCATGGCTAATCACAACCTCAGAACAGGGGGTGATTAGCCACTCATGTTCAAAACAATCAAAATATAAAGTATTGAAATAACTATAAAAATACGAGACAAAGATGAAGAACTGATGATTGATTGCTTCTGTGCGATGTTCCGTAGTGTTATTGCCTCCAAAAACACGTTCTCCCTCCCCCTCTTGGGTTTGGATGGGTTTATATAGGAGTTGAGAAGGGGTAGGGTCGAAAATAGTAGACTTCTAGACGAATTAGGACAGGTTCCGACGTCGGCGCCCTGGCTGGCGCTAGGCGCCCCTTAGGGCGCTGCGTCCAGTGGCTTCTTCTACTCTTCTGCCTCCAGCGCCACAGGTGGCGCCAGGCGCTGCCTGTGCCTCCCAATGCCTCTTCGTCCGCTTTTGTCTCGTTTTAGTTTGTTTCTTGCTCGTTTCGCCCCCAATTGCTCCCGACTCATTCCTACACATAAAAACACTTTAATTTAACATGAATCAAAGCAATTAACATCCCAGTTTCATAACACAAAAGCCAAATATAAGGTGATTTATATAGAAATATATATCTTTTACACCAAACATCAACACTAATATGAATATCTTATCTATTTGTAGCCTTTAGTGTGCTTGTATGTTAAGTAGTGTTAGGAGAATTTCGATTCAGTGTTTCTCATCACAGTTAGTCTACTATACTGGCTATAAAACATTACTTAGGTGAACATACCAGTTTTGACCAGTACACTTCATAAAATTAGTACCCGATCAAAAAAACTTAATAAAAAAATGTATTTGACTAGTAAAAAAAATACCCCAGTTTGATTGTAGATCTTTTTTTTTTTTGGTGTAGTAAAATTTATTGATATTGAGTAAAAGGCCAAAAGTGGAGAACTTATACAAAAAATGGTTCTTTATGATTGACGCACAATCATCCATACTAATAGGGATCTAGTGGGTGCACCAAAAGTTAACCACAAAGGGAAAACAAGCCCTCAGTTAACTAAACTCATATTTTAATCCCTTCAAGTATTTACTATTTTTGTCCCTTCTAAGAGTCCAAATAAGGTCGGAAGGAGCCACATTCCATGCTCTGCACCTCCCTATTCTATGTCCAATTACGCATCACATCCTCAATTGTCTCTGGCATTTGCCGTTGTATTTCAAATACGTTTAGTCCTGTCTATAATAATTGGCTGCTGATCTGACATTGCTCTAGCAAGTAATTTTCTTTTATCTTCCCCTAACCGTTTGCACATGAAGCACTATAACCATTGATCAATCATTTTCTTTATTGGAGCTCAAGTGGCAGTAGCCTGCTTTGACTGAGTAAGTGCCTTCTCTGTTGTTTCTCCATTTAAGTCTATCTCTTCTCTAGTTGGTGACTATGCTATTATGCAGAGTCTTGGAAGTGAATCCAGATCTTTGATCTCCCAACCACTAAGATCCATTCTTAGGTTTGGATTCCATGCGTTGTCCTCTCTGTTTTGAGCAATACTAGAGTATGGATTGGTTGCAATTAGGAATACTCTTGGATAGGCCTCCTTTAGTGTAGTGTGCCCCAACCTTTTGTCCTTCTAGAATTGGATGTGTACCCTATTTCTTACGAGCAGTGATGTGTTTCTTGCGAAATCCTCCCAAAATTTTACGATACACTTCCACAATCCAGTTTCATATGGTGCTCTAATCACATTAGTGCACTCGTGACTAGAAGTCCCACACTATGCTTGGATGATCTCTATTCTAAAGCCAACTTCCTCCTCGTTATATCTCCAGTGCCACTTCATAAGCATGATTTTGTTGTGAAGTGCCAAGTCTTTAACCCCAAGGCCCCAAGTGTTTTGGGCATTGTAAATTTTGACCATTTGACTAAGTGGAACTTATGTTCTTTACTATTATCCTCCCATAGGAAAGATCTTCTGAGTTTGACAAGCTGTTTTTGCACTTTGACTGGGATTGGCAATAGGGACATAAAGTAGGTAGATGACCATCTGAAACACTGCTGATGAGTGTTAATTTGCCCCCCAAAAAAAGTACTGTTGTTGCTATGATGCCGATCTTTTCTCAAACTTTTCAATGATCAAATTCTAGATATCAGTTACCCTGTGTCTAGCACCTAAGGGAAGACCTAAATAGGAAAGGATTCTGTGGTGCAAAAAAAGATAATGTCAGCCAGCTCCTCCAAGTCAGGGACTACGTTAACTGGATAAATGATACTCTTGGACATGTTTATGTTGAAGTCCTGAAATAGATTCAAAAAGCATCAGGGTAAGATTGAGATATTGCACTTTAGTTTTTTTTGCACTACAGAAAATAAGGGTGTCATCAACAAATAAGAGGTGGGATACAGAGATTGATGATCCTGAGTTGTTCCCCACTTCAAAACCTTTAAAGCATTGCAATTACTTGGCCTTTTCCATCATTTTACTGTGCCCCTCCATAGCCAGAATGAAGAGAAAGGGAGATAGGGGATCTCCTTGCCTAATCTCTCTTTTAGGAGAGAAAAATCCCACTGGGTTTATCGCTCCCCCTCCCTCCCGGTACCTACTAAGCGAAGAAACATATCTTATTTCGGTACTCTAGGCATCTAAACTGATAGATATAGGAACTCAGTATCCTCTCTTTTTAGTAACAAGTGATAGAAGGACTTTACCAAGAGAAACAACTACCCTTGTCGTTCCACTTCCAAGTATCTAGCTCGGACTGTGTAATGTTCAGTAGTAGTCCAATTAAGTTTTAGAATTCATCTATATTTTACATGTTTCTTGTGAATCTCAATCCCAAAGAGCTCCATTATTTGTGCCATATGTACCTGTTGAATTGTCATCTCCTTCTAGCTCGATATGGTGGCGGTGTTTGAGAAAGCAATTTTCACAATGTCATTGCCACATTTGATGATGGGTTTTACTGTTCTTTCTAAGACTAGAGAACAAAAAATCTAATGATAATCTCTTTTGCGGATAATTTGTGAAATGTTTTCCCACAATCCCATTGGTAATATAGCATGCAACATTGGATGATATGGAACACCTATGTTTTTAGTAGTCTTGACATTTTAGTTCTTCACATCCATTCCTCACGTACTCCCTCTATGAATCTCATTGAAAAATGAGCTCATATTTCACTAAAATCTTATGGATGGATGTATCTATCTTTATCTTTTGAGGAGGCATAATAATTAGGTTGAAGATACATTCAGAAGGTTTGATTGTAGGGGGTGGCATCGAGCATGTGGTCCGTAAAGGATTGTTTCATAGTTACATTATACTGCTTGCACCTTATTATATGTGGTTTACTGTGTAGAAAATCAAACACTACTTTGCCTTCAGGAGCATCAATTATTAAACTTTGGGGTTAGACCCTATGTTCTCTCTTGTGAGATCCTTCAAAGTGATTTGGGATTACCACTTGAGTAGGAGACTTCACTTATCTCTTTTCAACTACAAGTGCAAAAGAGTTAATTGTGGTTAAGTTCTTAAAACATATAGAGATAAAATATCTCGGCCTTTTAAGAAGGTTCCTATCCGATTGGGAGTGTGATGAGGTGAGAAGATTAATGCAAAGATTGTACTACAAGCTATTTGGAGAGGTCGATAAATCACTATAGCGAGTATCATCTTCAAAATGCTTTTAGGTGAAATTATCACCTAGTTAGTGGAGTGGATCAAAACATTTTGTAAGTCACAATGGAAGTCAAAGGCGCCCAGAAGAATTGCCTTCTTTACTTAGTGTGCTATGTCATGTCATATTTGTAGATGACTATCCATGAAGGAAAAGCCGTATTATAGTTAATTGGTGTTCTTTGTGTGATGGCTTATAGGTTGCCCATATCCCATATATTTAACATTCAATAGGCACTTCCTCAATAGTGGTGGATGCATTAGCAATTAAGATGTCTCGGCCTTTTAAGAATGTTCCTATCGGACTGGGAGTGTGATGAGGTGAAAAGATTAATTCAAAGATTGTACTACAAGCTATTTGGAGAGGTCGATAAATCACTATAGAGAGTATCATCTTCAAAATGCTTTTAGATGAAATTATATCACACTTACCTAGTTAGTGGAGTGGATCAAAACATTTTGTAAGTCACAATGGAAGTCAAAGGTGTCCACAAGAATTGCCTTCTTGACTTCGCGTGTTATGTCATATGTCATATTTGTAGCTGACTACCTATGAAGGGAAAGCCGTACTATAGTTAATTGGTGTTATTTGTGTGATGGCACATGGAGAATGTTGATCATATCTCTTGCGTACTATTACTGTTGTTGAGTTATGGGTTGCCCATATCCCATATATTTAACATTCAATAGGCACTTCCTAAATCGTTGTGGATGTATAAGCAATTAGAAGGATAAGCAATAAGATGCTAGAAAGAAAAAGTTAGGAAATTAGCTCCTATTTTTAGTATTATGTGAATTTGTTTGTGTGCTTTGAAAAGAATTGTGGGGTTGACTTGTGAGGTTCAAACCATTCAATAAGTATTTGAAATATGCAGGTAAATGTCGTCGTCAAAGAAAAACTAGTTGATTCTCATAATAGTTGTAGTTCTATATAAAATTGTATAGAGAGAGTCAATATTTTGGGAGTCTCGAACTCCATGAGGGAGTTAAAAAAAAATCTTTTTTTTTTAACTTATTGGTATAAAGTGTAAATTTCATGACATCCAAGAGTGTGATCTAGTGGTTAGTGAAGTGATTAAAAATCATGAGATCTTCGAGGTCAAATCTGTAACCCAGCCGGAACAAAAAACACTAGGTGATTTTCCATCTGCAGTCTAGATAAGTAAAAGATTGATTTCCTAGTTAAGGTATATTATTTTTTTCCCTAGTTTTGGTTATTGTATCTGGTCTCGAATTTTTTCGTCTGTCATGGTCATAGTACCCAACATTGTTTGACCATATCCGATATGGATCCTATACTCACACCCATACTAGTGTCGTGTTGACACGGGTGCGGCACCTGAACTGCCGTGTCGGAGCAACTTAGCTTTTGGAGGCAGGGGATTTATGTATTTTCCCTATTTATTATGCTTGGTGAATAGATCTTAATTTATGTTTGTTGATCTGCAAAAAGTTGGTTATAATTTTTTCTTTTGGTAGAACTTTGGAGCTATTCCATATTTCAGTTTGTTTGTTGAATTATTATGGACTTGTCTAACGAGCTGAAGTGTGAATTTTAGTTAGTTCACAATTCCTCATTGCCAATTCTGAAGTTGTATCTGTATGTCTGTTAATTTTTTTTTAAAACTATGCATCACTCATTCGATGTGTTTTTGATATACCTGATGTAATTTTTTTTTCTTTTATGAGCTCTAGGCTCTAGCAGCTCTTTTTGTGCCTTAGGAAGTATGTTACTAATACTTTTGTTTGTTCAGGTCGGACGAGGAAGTCGTTGACCAAAAGAAGACACTAGAAGAGACTTGCAAGCCGAAGTGTGTAAGGCAACTTAGGGAATATCAGGTGATTCCCATTAAAATGAAAAAAAAATTTGTCTTTCAGTGGCCTCATTTGTGCTTATTTAATTGTTGGAGATATTTGTTATTCCTTAGAGCCTCTTTGTGTTGGCTGTGTTAAGTAAATTTGAACTAGTGATTAACAATAATCAAGACTTGATTTGTTATTCCTTTAGGGCCTCTTGAACTAACTCCTCCTTCAATCTATAGCTAGACTGGATCTTCTAGACCAAGCTTACAGGTAAGGCTTTCAAACGAAGACCAACGGCTATTCATCTGTCTTCTAGTTCCTATGTCCCTGGCCTGCTTGAAAGGCTACAATTCCTTTCTACCTCCCTTGTTTCATGCCATTGTCCTGTGCTTGAACCTCTTTCTAGATTAAGCTTATAGTTAAAGCTTTCAAATGAAGACCAACTGCTATCTTACTATGACTTCTATGTTCCCTTATTCCTAGTCTCGTTGAAAGACTGGCAGCAAAAGTGTTAGATTTCTACATCTTCTGCTCAGCTGACTGTTACCTTGTAATGGGCAAAGAGAAAGTTTTGGGAAGGAAGTAGTCACCCAAGGAAACAGTAGAAACTAATCCTGTCCTGGGTACGGAAACTCCCCAAGGGCTTGAAACATTTTTACGGTTTCCCCCATTGTTTTGGAATGTTTTGTGTGTGTTTTGGGGTGGGGGGGTCTAAGTTGTGCGGACTCTTCATTTATGGTGCAGTTGTACCCGTGTCGACACGACATAGACACTAGTATGGGTGTGGGGTACGTACCGGATCTGGTCAGTCAATTTTGGGTACTTTGACCACAAACTACGGAGAAATTAGAGATAAGACTTGGCATTTTGATTTCTCAAGACAAAAGCTAAGCTACTGTAGGTCTCTAGATGGCTACCTATAACTTAAGAATAAAAGATTAAGTTATTGCTTTTACAAACTACATGTAAGGTTTTCACATAATGTCTCATTATCTAGGCATTTTTCTATAGCTCTATTTTTAGATTTTCTGGCACTTGTATCCATATCCCTGAATCTTAAAATTTAAATAATGAAGTATCGGATCTCTGGATTCGCTCCTGTATCATATACGGTATACCCACATCCAACTTAGGGGAGGAGTAGTGGTGGCGGGGAAGGCGAGCAGGACTGCAGGGTATATCACTTTGGGCCTGAGAAGCTAGACCCGGAATTTAGAGATCACCCCCAAAAAAAGAGAGAGAGATACTGAATCCATGTGATCATACTTCTTTATCTGCAGCGACACGTTTAAATTCTGAAGAGTTTGTTCTGTTGCTATATGATGATAACTTTTTGAATCTGTCCTGTTTATATGATGTTGCCAGGTGGGCAAATTTGAACAGTAGAATTTTGCTTAGAATTTTGCATTTAAAGTAGTTAGAGCATGGAACTTGGAGTGTTGAGTCTCCAAAGATTAGCTGTTCTCAATTGGCTGAATCATTGTAGCTAGCTTCATTAGTTATAGAAACTTGGGTTTTTTCAGTTCGTTCTAATTTGAAAATCGGCATCCTACAGGCTTGTGCTAAAAGGATAGAAGGTGATGAATCTGGGCACAAGCATTGCACTGGACAGTATTTTGATTATTGGCAGTGTATTGACAAATGCGTAAGCTCCTTGTTTCTCAACTTCATAGTATTTGTTCCTTTCTTTTCTGAGCTGCGGTGGTTTTGGGGGGTGGGTTTTTTTTT
>MCJB01035052.1:14859-46863 GCA_002018475.1 Nicotiana obtusifolia | reverse complement strand
GGGGAAGCGGGGGAGCAGGTTGGCGATTGGAATGCGAAAGGTTCAAACCCTCCCGCTGTTACCCTTTGCTTGCTTCCTCCTCTCGTCTGTCCTTTCTATTACTTTATTTTGTAGATTTTTCCTCAAAAACTTTTTTTGCGTGCAGGTTGCGGTGAAGCTATTTGACCAGCTCAAGTAGCGAGGATGCAATTTGATCCTTTGGCATTTATCTTGCTGTTTTGCTGTCGAACAAGGCATTGCCATATTGTTCCGTCATGTGCTGCAGACTTGCAATCTTTTCTTGCAACATTGTAGCTGCGTGGAAAATTTTGAGCCATGATCATTATAAACTTACTGAATAAAAGAAAACGTGTTTCCCCAAATTTGTCATTTCTGTTCTATTCGTTCAAATGATTAAGAATGCCTTGCATCAGATGTTTTTCCTGATTTTGCGCTATTCTTACCATACTCTGTGCATCTGCTTCCTGATTTCTTCATAAGAAAAACTGTCTCGTTTGGTACCTTGTGAATATTTCAACTGTCACATGCAAGTCGTAGACCCCTGAAATCTAAAGCTTAGGCCCTCAATAGTTTTGAGCTTTTGTGTTTGCAGAGTAGTGGATGGCATCCTTTTTCTACACTAAAGCTCGCTTCCACAAAAATTAAAAAAGTGAGAAAATTGCATTAAAGTATGCTTCCAATATTTAGGTTAAAATTATTGGTTAAATGAATAATTAAAGTTAGATAAAATGTAAGAAGCAGCCAATACCTGGTAGAATACTTAATTTTGCACTCTCGTTATTATGGGTCAACATGTAAACTTGTCATATTTTTCACATTATTCAGAGCAAGCTAGTTCATTGAGTAATGGTACAAACCAATTACGTGAAGTTGCACAAAAGTACCAGGATCCATAGTCTTCAACCTCCTAGTTATTGTCCCTAAGAACTATCGAATCTAACAAGTTATGAATCAAATCAAACTCAAATATCACACAAAGATGTATTCCACTCTGCCAACTTGTTATAATTTCTTCATTTAGCAACTGCAAGTAAATGTTGCTGAAGCAGGGCTATGTTGCAAGGTCTGGAATTTATGTATTAACAAAGGAAAGCTCGATGTAATTGTGGAGTCTTGACTCTATGTGTATTATTAACACAATAAATAAGAGACTAAAAGCTCCATAGCAATTAAAAGCACCATTGAGCAAATCAGAAAACTGGCGGAGAAGGGAAGCTTCCTGTTTGTTCATACCTTCAGGGAAGGCAACGTGATAGCAGACAACAAACTTCGGTGAAAGAGAAAAAGCAATCTGTCTTCAATATAGCTCTATTACTGCCTAGTCAAGTTAGAGCTACAGTCAGACCTTTCTATAACATCATCTCCAAATAATATTACTTCACTAAAAAAGCCAAGCTTTTTCCGGAATCAATTTTCATGTTATGTTATAATATATGTTCTCTATAACAACACTTCGCTATAACATCAAAAAATATTCGGAGTAAACTAGGCTGTTATAGAAAGGTTTGACTATACAATGAAGCAAGATAATTGTGGCATCCCGAATTTCAGACTTAGGCCAAGGAATGCCTATTTCACTGTCAATGATTTTATTAGCTAAGCTAGGAGATTTCTGTAGCACCGTGCTACATTTATTCAAAGCATGCAATGGAGGAGTCCACCCGAATGTTAACTGATAGTTTTATGCAAGTCTATATAAGAATGACTCACATTGATCTACTACTTCCTTCTAATAGATATACAGGTTAAGGTTGTGCCTAACCTACCACCAGTAGCGCCGGATCTTTTTGATTAGAAAAAAAAAGCAGCTGCAAGTAGTGTTTGATATTAAATCTTTCATTCCTCGGAAGGACACCCTCCAAGAGCAGAAGTTCGTAATAAGAACATTAGCTTTAACTATTTTTTTTGCAAACAACAATCACTCTTTTATTTATATTCTGTTCCACCTCTTCCTGAAGAAGAAAGGATACATACTTCATATTCTAAACACCCAACAAAGAAACTCTTTATTACCAAAAATGAAAAAGAAAAAGTACCCCTATAACAATCTAAGAGAATCTTGAAAGTCATAATCTAAACAGTACACCCAAATCTTGAAAGCATGTCCTTGACGATAATGTCTGTAATACGACGATGGGCTTCATCTGTCAAATGAATGCCATCCCAGTGCACGTATTGAGCCGGGTTAGAACAAGCTCTTACACTAGCTGATCCACACACATTACTGAAATTAAAGTTGTATCGTCCTCCAGTTCCACAGCACGCAGTGAGCAATGTGTTTTGATTAAATCCAAAGGAAGAAGCACTTTGAAGAACAGTCAAAAACGCCCCATTGTAATCCCCATAAACGATTCTAACATTTGGAAATTCGCGTCGTAGATTATCCAGGCCTCTGTTTAGGTATCTGTGGTGGTAAGAAGCAAAATCATTATAATTTCTCAAGCATCCCAATTGGTCGTAAGCATTGGCATTAGTATCAGGAAAAGTCGTAAGGTATAGAGGAAGACAACCCAACGGAAAAAATCCAGGTACCAAAATACGAGTTGCCCCGAGCTGAATCACATCTTTAATGCCTCTCATAATGCCCGCAACGACGAAAGGAACGTAAGTCCGTACCTCAGGTAATTGTTTTCTTTGGAAAAAGTTATTATAGTAGTCATTGCCACCCCATTCCCCCATTACTACCAAAGAGTTGCTGAGAGTTTGTGCACAATTGGAACCACAGGTGGACCGCAGGTGAGATTTGAACCAACCTAGTTGATTAGCGAGCGGCGTGTTCCAGGCGGGCAACCTGACATTCCGGGCAGCCCAGAAAGAGGAATTCAGCGTTGTGGCACCGGCGACAGCGAAATTGACGCCTTGGCTAAAAGCATTACCACTGTCCAAGTAAGCATTAAGGAAGGAGAGTTTAAGAGCAGAGGAAATGTAGTCGATAATGATACGGCCGTCTGAGAAGCGGCCTGTAGGTCTCGTAAAAAATGTCTCGCCATAAGGAGCTCTGTCGGCGCGGAATATGATGTTAGCACCAGGTGTGCGGATGACATTACCGGCATCGGCGAGTGAGTCGCCGAATTGGTAAACGGATCTGATATTACATTTCGTTTGGGCAGCTGAAGGAGAAGAGAAATATGCGAAAGTTATACCAAGTAAAAGAAGGAAAGATACTTTGGGGAGAGAAATAAGAGAAGCCATTGAAGAAAGGTACTATTAATTTGCTTTGAAAACTGGATGGTGCTAGTGCTATATATGACCCAGAAAGGAACAGAGAAAACGACATAAATCTCCATACGTCTATTGTGTGGCTGTCATTTCCTTGCCTTTTGAATTCTATTTTATTATCAACAACTTTTACCATTTCCAAAGAAAGCACATAATAAAGTTTTATCAAATGCCCCCGGTAACATATGACACAATATATTCACTGCCTTGCTATTCTTCTCACTAAAGCTATCCATTAACGACACGATGAATTACCCAACGGCCATGATTGCTGTTCTGTTTAACACTCTTGATCCGCAGGGCGGACCGAGTAGTTTTTGTGTTCAATGATAAGTTTACAATGCATAAACTTCAAATTCTGGTTTTGTTGATCTGTTGCGATGCTATATGTCCACAACAACGGTGACAAATTCTCTGCAGCAAAGATTTTGCAGGTGCAATCTTCCTTTTTCATTTTTAACTTCACTTCATTCCCAACTACAATGCCATGCATGTAAAAATGTTCGTAACATGTTCAAGTTCACAATTATAACATGTTCGTGGTCCAAAAATATGGAGTACAATTTATAATAATCAATTTTCTTTACCTCAAAACTTGCTATCTTTGTCCAAGATTATTACTCCATATATAAATTGATCGATACAGTTGCAGGATACCAGTTTCTTTTCCATAAACAATTTGGACGAAAATGTTTACTTTTCTTGTAAAGTACTGTACTTAAGTTCTTTCACACAGTATTCTTTCTTTTCTTTTCCTAAAGGTATAGGTCAAGTTGTGACTATTATACTAGTAGTATCTTGTGCGTAGTTTGTATTAGAAGATACAGAGGTAATGCCAGCTCTAACTTTAACTATTTAATATCCTTTAACCGATAATTTCTGTATTTAAGTAGTTTTAATTAAAAAGCAACGATTATTGGACCCTTTTCCAATTTAATTGGCCGAATTATTAGGCAGGAAAGGCAACATTATTAAAAATCCCAGGCTGGAGGTGGTCTTTTGTCTTTTGCTTGGAGCAATTTGTTGATTCCGTGACTGTTGATTTAAATGATTGTGCTTGTTTGGCACTTTCGATTTTCAATATTATTCAAAAGTAAGAGATGTTTGGTAAGCTTATAAGTTTAACTCGCTGATAACAACCTTCGGCTAAAAGTCAATAAGTTGCACTTTTGATTTGACTATGATTTTAATAAATTATCAAAATACTTTTTCTAAAACGGAACCTTAACTTCCTTTTCACTTCGTATCCTTCGTTCCTTATTTTCATTACAAATGGTACTTTTAAATTTATAAAAAGAATTTGTAAGAATTTTAAGAGCATTTTAGTTTTTAGCAAAAGAACAACTTATTAATACTTTTTTTATCAAATACATTAATTGTTTATTTTCAATTTTAACATTTTCATTCAAACACGTAACTGCTATTTATAAAATTAGTTACAACACTTAAAAATATTTTTTTTTTATACTTAAAACTTATCAGCTATTTACAATTAGCAAAACCAAGCGGACTTCAAGTAACAGAGTTAATTTCTCAAATAGTCACTCAATTTTGAGGAAATTTCCTAATAAAGTTATATAGTTTGTCCAAATAAAATCGGCCAAATAGCCTAATAAACCCTTATACTTATTTCAGTTTGTCAACCCGGTTCCTTTATTTCACAAAATTTCTTTCGAACACTTGTCCTTGATCAAAATGATTAGTTTAAACCCCTCCTTATATGCGTGAGTCTCACTTGCCTTGACATGGATAACACATCATATCATGTCAGATGCATATATCCACATCACAATCTTCTTCTCTGCAACTAAGTTATCTTTCTCCTCCACGCCCATTTTGCACATTCAGAACCTCCAGAAAATTCACCAAAAAATTTATTTGCTTCAACTTCTTCTCTCTTTTTCTCACCATAATTACTGCTAGTGAAACTATTAGGTTCAATTTTTCTAGTTAAGGAAATGGTTGCAGAAACAGTAAGGCACCAAAAAGATCCCAACCTTTTTCTTCAAACTACAGTTTTTTCCACCCAAAGAGATCCCAATTTTTCAGACAATCTGATTGCTATCATCATTTTCATCTCGACCTTCGTCGGAGCAAGTGTTTAAAAGCAAAATCAGGTGTTTGCTCACGAATGACTTAATTGCCATTCTCCGCAAACTCATCCGCCAGAGCCAATGCCTCTTAGCTCTCAAGATTAGTCGTTCAATGACTCAATCCACAAATTCTTTATATTCGAATTTCTGTATAACTCGTTGAGATTTGCATTTCCTTCAAATGAATTCCCAACTTAAAGAACAGGAAAAAAGCCCTAATTGTTATATCTTTGCAGTTCTCATTTACCTCCTTCATATGAAAGGTGGTGGTGGTCTTGATGGAGGAGGGGTACGGGGTAGAGGGCAGCGGGTAGGGGGTGATGGGTGGCGTAATTTTTCTGGGGTGCTAGATAGGTTTGAAGATGGGAGGAGGGGTTGTTTTTCCTTTTACTTTTATTTGTTCTATTTTTTTCTTTTTTATTTATTATATTTGACTTTCGCTTTTAAAAAAAATTAGATTATAAGATCACGCTCTCTTTGCGCGTGCATACTACACATTTCATACTACTCAGTAAAACAAATGTCACGTAAGCTTGGTCAATAATCAGAGGGATTTAAAATAATCATTTTAATCGAGCACAAGAGTTTGAATAAAACTTCGTGAAGCATAGTAACCAGGATAACAAACTTGAAAAAGTAAACGGAGTCTAATAAACTATTCTATCAAATAAAATCACTCTAAGTTCATACATTTATCTTACAACGCAATGGCTGAAAAGCGTTTTTAAAGGTAAGCTGAAATAATTTTGAATATAAAATCACTTACCACCATTACCATATAATTTATGTTGTATTAAAAGTGAGAAAGCCTTAAGTGTATATATATATATATTAGAAATATGAAAGCATTAAGTTAAAAGTTAAATTATAAAAATATCCTTCAAAATTTACTGTCTATTTTGCCCTTCATCAAAATAAAAGTACCTCCTACCCAATGCTTAAGATACGTTTAAGCAAAATAAAACAATACACTAACCAGCATGACTCTTTGTTGCTATCAAATTTTTTAAAGAGTTCGAAAAGTTCCTTTGCATGAGTCAATATAAACTAAATTCACCTACCAAATGCAAGTTATAACCTACTGTAAAAATTACACGGGCATTCTATTTGGTCTTTCTCATTTAACTTATACCTATTTTTTAAAAAAAATTTAATTTATACTTATTTTTTAAACAACTTCAGGCATTTGTCTTCTCTTTCTTCTTCTTCTTCTTCTTCGGGTGACAATGATTTTATATGATGTCTATGAACATGTTTTAAGGTAGTATGATGTTTTACAATGGTGAGCTGTTATGACGCTTTATTTTTTATCATTGCTTAGGATTTCTTCTTCTTCTTTTTCTTAATTGTAAAATGGGTTCGCTAAATTTATTGTTGTTTTGACAAATTGATGATTGAGGTTGTTCTTGATAAGATTTGGAGGTTATGTTTCAAATTTGAGCTCATTTGGAGTAGATTTAGATATTAAATCATATATTGAATTGTTATATTTCGAAGAACAAATTTCTGTTTCCGGGTAATTTGCACTTCAGGCCTATCTGGCCTTAAGTGCATGAAAACATAAGTTGCACTTCAGAAGTTTTGGCTGTAAGTGCATCTAAAATGCAATTATTCACTTCAGAATTATTGGCTTTAAGTGCATGAAACCATTAGTTGCACTTTAGATCTATTTGGCCTTAAGTGCATATGAAGTGCAAATTTTTCACTTCAGATTAATTTCTTTTACCTTCAGATCCGATAAGTCTGAAGTTGATCGTAAAATAAGTAGGCTTGCAAATTTTTTTGCAAAGTGGGCATAGGCTCAATTATGACCCCAAAACCGAATATAAATAAAAAGCCCCGAACGTATTGTCCATTCATAATATCTTTTCGTTTCTCTTTTTCACAAGCTACACTATATATCTTGCAGCAAAAATGCCCTTTTTAAAAATTAAGCCAAATACATATACAACCACTAAGACTTGCTATAATTTTTCACTTAGACACGCCAACTAAGGGTATAACCTATTATACACCTAAACTAACACCAAAAGGTATCTATTAAGCACATTTCTGACAGTGCAAAAACAAGTGTAAGCGCGTGACTTTACTTGCTTTAGACATTAAATATCAGGCCAATAAAATGACATGTCATAAAGCAAAAAAGAAAAATACACGTAGGAAATAAACCCTACCCCACTCTTTCCTCCTCCAACCTCACCAATAATTTTGGCACATCCCAAAAGTCCGACAAAATCAGCGAGTGAGAACCTTCTTCTTCATCCTCCATCGTTTCGCAACAAAAATGTGAAACACCCAGAAAAGTTGTAGAGCAACTTTCTATCCCGGGTACGTAAGAGAGCTGTGCCATCAATATAAAATTAAACTTCAAAGATATGGAGACAACTTTAAGAGAATCGGAGGTGAAAACAGAAACTTTAGATGCAGTCAAGGTTGAGGACAATGGCATACATCTGTGAGCAGCTATTAAATACACTAAGTTCTCTTAATTTTTTTGTAAGATTTAATCTGTTTTATCCAACCAAGTTCGGAATACATAGACACCCATTTCCCTTCTGCCTAGTTTTTCATTATAGCTTCAAAGAGTTCCCTTTCTGGTGATCACCATTATTAACACTCTCAACACCATTCTCTATGTATTTTAATTTTTCTTTATCTTTATAAAGACAAAGTGAAAAGAGGAGGCAAACGAAGAAAGAAAAGAGATAGAAACGGGTAAAGACCATGGCCACCGAGCACATGAAGATGAAGGAAGAGAGGGAGGGAGAGTAGAAATTAGGTTTTTATTTTATATTTCATGACATGTCAGCGTATATAAAAGGCATGACGCGCTCAAAACCAAGTGTAGAACAAGTCATATGCCATGTCAGCCTCAAGTGTTTAATAGGTACAATTTACTTTTACTTTAAGGGGTCGTTTGGTACGAGCACAAGTAATGCAGGGATTAGTAATGCACGGATTGTAGTGCTGAGATTATTTTTTATCAAGTGTTTGGTTCATTGTATTAAAAATTAGCTATGCAATGTATAATCTAAGCTTGTGTTTGGTTTAAAACTGTACAAAATCTTCTTTACAATTATACCCTTGAATATTAAAAATTAAAAGGGTCTGAGAGGCGGTTTAGTAATTTTAGGGTCTTATCCAGGTATAGTTAAAACTAGTATTAGTAATCCCTTAGTTTCCTTGGTATTAGCTAAGCCCTCCTATGAGGTATAAGTAATCCATGTATTAGGTATGCATAAATTGAATTGAGCAACCAAACATTGTATTGGACGGATTAAATTTTTATACAAGAATTATTTTATTTAGTACAGCCTACCAAACGACCCCTAAGTGTCTAATAGGTTATAACCTTAGTTAAGGTGTCTTAGTGAAAAATTATGACAAATTTAAGTGGTTGGGTATGTATTTGGAAAGAAATTTTTACATATATATATATACGGCCCAATATAGTATATTGCACTTAGGTAGTCATATTATTTACTTTTCATCCGCATAGCGAACAGTTCTTATACATCCTTATATATTACTATATAATATTATACACTTATTATGATCGATATATCAACTTTGTATAAAAGCAATAATAGTGTATAAGAGATATACATACATACTTTTATACTATTATAAAAAAGGCAAAATATATACAAAGGCACCTGAAGTCGGCCCTAAATATCTATCTCACACTCCAACTTACCAAGTGATCATATAGACACTTTATGTTTAGTTTTATTGTATCAAGTAAGAACACGTGTCTTACATGGCAACTCGAATGAGATACAAACGTTGGGCAACACGTTAGGTTAAATTTTTCTTGGTTGTGACGGTTAAAAAACTACAAAATTACTATTATACCCTTAATGAATTCCTTTTATATATTTTTCAATTCTCAAATTCCTAAACCTAAATCCCTATTCTTCCCCGACCTTTTCCTACTTCTATCTTCCCTCTTTCTCTATAACGAAGCATTATAAAAAATGGAAGGCACCTTGTATTGTCATTGTAGTAAAAGGGCGGAATTGATGATTTCGTGGTCACAAAATAACCCGGGTCGCAGGTATCTTGGATGCCAATATGGTCGAGTAAGTAATTTTTAAAGTTATTTTTATGCCTATTTTCTTTCTTGAAAATTCTTTGGCCACTCCATTTTTGTGGACCTTTCTTACTATTTTGCAGGAAGGGTGTAAGTATTTTAAATGGTTTGAAGATGAATTTCCTGAACAAGCTAGGATTGTACTTTGGGGATTTTTTGAAGAGGATCAAAAAACACGACGAAGAAAGAGAGAAAATAAGGAGAAAGTACAGAATGTTGCTGGTCATTGTGATACTCGCTTGGATTGTTACAAAGTTTCTTATGTAATATTTGCTATGTATGTTAAAATTTAGTTGGTTGAAAGAGCTCTTTAGTGTATTGGCAGTTATGTAAACCAATAGCTCTTTTGCATATCGTAATATAAGAAACTTAGATGAATACAAGTTGAACCACTTTTGGACTAATATTTCAGCAAAATTTTGACATGACTAAAGTTCTCCCCAACCGCAGCTACAAGACATAAATACAAACTGTACTCTACCAAGGCAAATACAATCTGTAGAATAAACTGCAAATTTCATTGCTCAAACCAGGCAATAATCACAAAATAAAATGTCAAACATACATCTGAAATATTATTTTAATAGCAAAAAATTGCAGTTTTAGGTTCATGGAAACCAAATTAGACAAAACACTTGAACAAACTACATAAAGTGAAATCTTCTCTAGTGAGCCTTTTTCTTCTTCATTTGCATCTCTTTTTGTCGTTGAAATTGGTTTTCAGTAACAACATCTTTTCCCTTCCATTTCAATCCAGGTGGCTTGAATCCAAGATCAATATGGTAAGTGATGCATTCTTTAATTATCTCCCACTAGAGATGACTCTTTTACTTAGTGTTCCGGGCTGTAAAAATAGAGTGATATCTATTAGCTAATCTATTAATAACTTATGAAATAGCTATCATATAAAAATGTGAAAGAGCTTACATTAAGAACTTGTCTTCCAGATGTGTGTTTGTGTAAATGCCAAATCCCAGTTTTCTTGTTCTTTTTTTTTTTCCAATAGCAGCAGAAACAAATTTAGTAGCAGCATGAAGAGAAGCAGCAGTAGCAAATCCAGTAGGTGCACTGGCTGCTGTACTTGTTGAATTAGAACCAGCCCTCCCTCCCCTTCCTAAACCAATTCCCCTTCCTATACCAGTTCTCTTCCCTTTCCTCAGCCAGCTCCTATTCCTAGTCCTCTCCCTCTGCCTCTTCCGGTAGAAGTATTATTTCTAACTCTTGTAGAATATTGACACAAAGAAGAAGGAACACTAGAATGTTGGGTACTAGGTTGTCTCATTAGCATTGCTTCAGTAATGTACTAGATTGTTGAGTAGCAGGTTGACTGTTTGGTGTTGCTTCAATTGTTGTTATTGGTCTTTTTTGAGGATATAATTAACAAAACAAAGGTTAGAAAATAAAGGTTAACAAGTAAGTAGATCAATGAAAATAACAAAGGACATACCCCTGATTTACACCTTTTTTTTGTTGTGGCCAATTTAGTGGCAGTTAGAACATGTCATCTTGGGTCCTTCCTTTGATGCTTTTCCCCATTTCTTTTTTTTTGGTTCATCTTTGTCCTTTCTCCTATATCTCTTGGATCTACCATGTATTGGTTTAACTTCAGGTGGCTCAACTGGTTTATTTGATTCAGGCCACATCTTCATATTGGGGATTGGTTGAATGAAGTACTTGTAAGCATTCAAGTAGGTATCTTTTCTATACCAATGTTCAACATAATCTTCTGGATCTTCCCCAATATGAGATAATGCATGAACTACATAGGCACAAGGGATACCCCTCAACTGCCACAGTCTGCAATTACAGGTTTTCCTAACCATGTCAACAATGGACATGCATTCCCTTTCCTCAATTTCAAAGCCAGTATCAGCATTCCACATCACTTTTAATCTCCTGCCAATTTTTTTATTTTCTTCTAAAGCTAATTTTTCCATAGGTGAAATGTCACTGATCCAAGTTTCAGCAAATTTGATCAAATCCCCATGTCTATTCATTATCTTATGTCTAATGTCTTCAAGCTCCACTTCTTGAATGACATTGGCTTTTTTATATTTTTTGGTCTCGCTTTCACTTATCTTTTCTTTTCTAGCAGTCTCTCTAAAAGCCCTCAATTCTTCATCAATTTCACTGTCATCTTCATCAGGATTATTCTCTAAGTTATCTTCTTCAAAGTCTTCATTTTCATTACTATTTTCACTATTAAGAGGTTGTCTACCTACCCCTCAACCCCAGCTGCCTCATTTAAGGTCACATTTATAGCACCCTCAATTTGTGTTTCCATGGAATTAACCCCACTTTCTATATTAATTGTTTCTTGGTCCATGTCACCAATCAGTAGACCTACAACGCTGCCAGTAGGGACCCCTTCTTCAACCATGACATGTTTCACATACAAGTCAATAATGGACCCAGTATGCAAGTCTTTAACAATATTATATAGTTGGCTGTCAGTTTTTCAATGCAATAAAATTGAATATTGGTAGGGTCTTTGACATAAAAGCCTTCAACTTTATCATACCCAATATCCTTAGTGTAACATTTCATCTCGGTCATAGAGAAATGGTCTTAAACACAACCCTTTCCAACTCCCCAACATATTGTCTTTCAATAACCCTACCCGCGTGGTGAAAAACAACAATAATAGAGCCACCCATGTGAACAAACTCTGAAAAAGACAAGAAAGAAAGGTCAAGATTTCCTATCCTTTAACAGACGAAAAAGCCAAAACATTTTTCTCTTTAACAGAGTACAGTAACAGAGTAAAACTTTTCCTAAAAATAACCAAAATCCCATTTACAAACGCATGAAAAAGAGATAACAAATAGTAGAAATGTTAATACATCTTAATATAATCTCTTCTGTTATTTGTGTTCAAGTCCACTCAAATCGATATTGATATCTTCCACACCAATGACTAACGACAGATGGATGAAGCAAAATTAAAGGCAAAGAATGGATAAGGTTCTAGTTTTTTAAGCTTAATCGAAGATATTGAACGATTGCCCCCACCATTAAAGAGATTGATGAAGATCGATTTGAGGAGATTTGGGAATTAGGATTTTCAGTAAAAAGAAATTTACTGAAATGAAAACTCCCATTTAATTTGCCCTCTTCTGTATCGTTTTAATTTTTATTTTATTTTTCGTATTAATTTGTTGCTGGAAAGTTTAACCACGTGTAGTCTACGTGTTAAATTCTGATTGGTTCTCTTAACCACGTAGGCGCGACTGTATGTCACGTATTATACCTTCCAGAGACGTATGTTTACTTGATATAATAAAATCAAACATAAAGTGTCTATATGGTCACCTGGTAAGTTGGAGTGTGAGATAGACATATGGAGCCAACATTAGGTCTCTTTATGTATTTTGCCTATAAAAATACACTTTTATACAAAATTATATAAAGGTTGTGCGTCGTCTTCTTCAAACTTTAGCTCACGAAACTCCATCTGAAATGGACCGAAAACATCACCATATGTATCTCAAACTCTAGGACGAGTTTCACCTGAACAATTTCACTAATATTTATCAACACTCATTCTATTTCATTCAGTAATATTAATACTAGTTCTTTAAAAAATTCAGATATGAAAAGCTTCCAACTTGTCAATGGATTTTTTCATCAAATGGGTTTATATGTTCTCACTAAACTCAGTATTTGAAATAAGAAGTTAGGCGAAAATATTCAATAATCAATCAATACAAATCACAAACACCCAAAAATATCGACCCTCCAGATTTCGAGCTTCTCAGCACATTAATGGTGGGTTTCGAAATAACCCACTATTAAACCCATTTGAAGCCAGTTTGTGTTATTTGAAAGTGTTGGAACTATTTTGAAGAAGACCCACCTGGACTAGCAACTTTAAATTTAAGAGTTAAACGCTATCTCTATCATGACTTATTGTGCTCAAGTAGTCATTCAATCGAATAAAATATAGAACATGTAAAATACACAACCAAATAAGGCATAAAATAATCTAGAACCTACCATGAATATGAATAATCATGGCACATACATTTACGCTCTTCACTTTGCATATATATATATATATATATATATATATATATATATCACCCCTGCATGTAACAAATAATATTATTTATTAGAAAAAATTCCCTCAAACCAAAGCTAGGCAAGACACTTACCTTTTGGAAGTCAAATCAACCTTCTAAAAGGATTTTCTTTTAGAAATCACCACCAAGCGGCTCGAAACTAGCCAAACGTTAAACAATAAGCAATCCCAATCAGTAAAGCTTCTATCTTTGAAGAATTTCTAAAAAGTCAACTCCGGCCTGCGCCCGAAATCCGAAATCAATACCAAATTCCGATGACTCATAACCTGTTGAGTCCAAATATATAATTAGGTTACAAGTTTGTTGGATCCAAAGTGGTGATCAAATTCCCAAAATCTACTTTCTTAAGTTGTAGACAAAAATCCTAAATTTTACATTTTAGGTGCAGGAATACATGGGGAATTATGATATATAATCAAATCTAGGTAGAAATCACTTACCCTCAAAGTAGTAATGATCTCACTCTTAAAAATTCTTTTCCTCTCATGCTCCCCAAGTCAAAATAGTGAAATGAGTCTTTTTTTTCCTTCAAAAATCTGGACTTAAACTACCCCTGGCCAAAATCCTTTATCGCGTTCGCAGCCTACCCTTCACGAACGTGAAGCAGAATTCTCCACTAACCCTCCAGTTCTTCTTTGCAAATGCGACACATACATTGTGAACGTGAAGCACACTGTCTAGCAACAATCGCGAACGCGACCCTTCGTCTGCGACCGCATAACACCCAACCTCCAGATCCCTAACAGCCTATGCGAACGAGGTGCACCTCCCACGATCACGAAGCACGAAGGCTCCCATCTCTAAAACACTCTTTGCGAATGCGGACACCCTCTCGCTAATGGGAAGAATAAAATCCTCTAGTCCACTCTCTTCTTCGCGAACACGGAATTTCCCTTGCGAGCGCAGAGAGCACCTGACACCTGCAAAAATCAGCAATCACAAAATGGCTCAAAATAATTTGAAATCATTTCGAAACTCACCCAAGCCCCTTGAGACGCCGTTCAAACATACTAACTAGTCCGCATACTTTCCATAAACTTCTCCAAAGTCTCAAAACGTGAATAACAACATCAAAATCAAGAATAACACGTCAAACAAAAATCTTCAAACTTCCTTAAGTTCCAAAATTCTAACTTTCGAATAAAAGTGCTAAATCAACCCGGGGCCACCCCAAGCCCGAACTAAATATACGTACAAGTTCTAAATCATCATAAGAACTTATCGGAACCTTAAAATTATCAATCAGAAGTCATTTACATAAAAGTCAAACCTCGATAAACTCTTCCAACTTAAAGCTTCCAAATTAAAATTTTCTCTTCTAAGCCACCCCTGAACATCTCGAAAATCATAACCGAACGTACTCGAAAGTCATAATACATCATATGAAATCACTCAAGATCTCAAATTACAGGATAAAATATTAGAACTCAAAACAATCAGCCGAGTCGTTATAACAAGTTCAACCTAATAGAACACCAATTCATAAACCCACATATAACAACAAAAAATATCAATTTAATACAGTTTAAGTCTACTAATGTGATTTAAATAAATATGTAGAATCTTCTTCATATTACTCTTGTAATTCAGTGTAAAGCTTTGCTGATTTGAAATCTCATGGGAGAATGCATAATTATACCCTTAATTGGTCTCATTTTTCATGCAAACCTAAAGTTTGCTAGGGTCCTATGACCCCTTTAACTTTTTCAAAGTTAAATTATTATTATCCTGAAAGACCACAACCTAATTAAGGTTGAGCAGTATAACTCACACGTTACTACCTGGTTTTCCATGTTAGTTTTTCTCAAAATGTGAAGTTTTGCTTCGTTTTTCTTATAACCTTTTCTTCCCACAATCTTCCTATCTCATCCAAAACCATATAAGCAAGGAGATCTAATTATTAGGAAAAAATAAGTTTGACATTTGATTGGAGTAAGTTTTAAAAATTGGATAGGAATAACAAGTAGGTGGTTAGTATTAATAAAGTCAAACCTCATTAATAACCTTTTTAGCAACCCCTAAACTTTTTACTTTTATACTTTAGCCTTTATATTTATTACCCCAAAATGATTAAGGATTTGTTTGGAAAGCCACTAGGTAATTAGAATTGGTATATTTACTAGGGTAATAATTACACAACCTAGTACTTATACAGTTGTGTAATTATGAAGATCTGTTTGTTTGTCATAGTGTAATTACAGTGAAGTTACAAGTTTACTGTTTGTTAGCACAAGTCTAAGTACACAGTTAGATTAAATTTTAAATGAAGTAACTGTCGCGCCCCGTTTTCTCGTAAAAGCGGGTTTCGACATGTGACAACCCTTTTAAATGGGTATTAAAAGAGAAGAGCTGCCACCTAACCATTTTTAAGGTGTGTTAGGACACCTATTTGCAAATAACTATGTTTTGACTAGTCAACGTCACCAAAGATGGGGTAAGGGCTTAAATTACCTCAAAGAGAAAATATTAAGTACTTTTCAAGGTCCACAACAGTAGGTCCCGGTAGAAGTTTACGCTATGTGAAGTATAATTAAGCTAAGTGGTGATAAAAAAATATAGAGGTTTGAAGGTTTATAACAAGTGTAAAGAAAACAGCCAAAGAATTAAACTATATAAATATTCAGTATAAGTCTTAGAGGATACAACTGTGTTGGTCTATACTTGATGAACAATAAACATATAAAAGAAAGGGGGGTCCTAAGTGTTTTTTGCCTAAAGGATCACCCCGTGCAACATAAATAATACTTCGCAACTCCCTTAGGGTAGGGGTTGCTCATATTATTCAGCGGGCACAGACTATCATCTCCTGCTACCCGATTACTATGTTAAAATTGTTTACCTAAAGGCGTTCTAACTAAATTCTAGGCCGTGTCCTATGCGTGCACTACCCGTCCCATACCTATGGTCCAGGAGGCTATGGACCTACTATTTAGGTGGTTCTTGACTTTACTTAGGGTGCACAAAAATGATAAAACTAGGCGCATATTCTAAACATGTAGGACTGTACATAAAGACAATATGTGGCTCAAGTTAGCCTCCACACATAAGAAACAAATGCACATGGGCAGATTCTTATATTAGGTAGTAGACGACTTCAGAATTAAGACTTAGAGTCATTAAGTCCTATTGGCCTGGCTTCTACGTGGTTTTGATTTCCGGTATTATACAAGAAGTACTGTAGCTTCTAGACTAACGCATAGGCAGATTAAAAGCATTTCAAGGCCAGCTATAAGGTTTATTCTAAAGGTCTTAACTGGTACTAAAGAATGCAGGATTGAGCAAGTCAGCAAACACACAAATGCATGATAACAGGTCCTCCTGAACAGCAAGAACAGAAGAGTAACAAGTTAAGCATGAATTAAATTACTTCCTAAGCATGAGTTTGGTTGACATAACAATCCAGAACAGGGCATAAAGGAAAACTTAGGATTGACAAAAAACATCAGTGTAACATAGCAGACTAAACAGGTTAAGTAGAGCCAGAATTCATAATAGGCAAAGACACATTAAGAACTAGATTGTCACATAAAGACTAGATATTGCATCTCACCTTATAGACTATAAGTAGTATTAAATAACACGGATTGAACTAGGCATGGAACATACATTATAGCTCATAATTGGCTGACACCATAGTTAGGAATTAGTCATAGTAGACTATTAGATATATTAGAACATATGAGTTGGTCTATCACAAGGATGCAGAACAAAGTAGGTGATAAACTCAGGAAGAGTAGCAGGTAATAAGCATTCGAACACACACATTAGGGTAAACATGCTTAAGAGAGCCAGAATCAAGGATAAAAATTAGGCAAGTTCAGATACTAGAGAAGTATAGAGCCTCAAGAATAACTTAAGAGCAGAAAAGGATTCGAATAATAGCATGTTGATTCAAAAAAGTTTCAGGGACATAGATATACAAAGAAGGAACTAAAACGAAAAGAGAATGACATTGCAAGGGCCAAAGGTACTTACCAGTTACTAATTGACAAACAAGTAGACAAGAAGAACAATTTCAGCAATATCTCAAACTTCAGTAGCAAGACGAGCAGTAGAACCCAGGAATCTCAGTGCGTCAGAGTTCCCACGGGTTTTGAATGAACCTTGGGCAGCTCACACACTAAGAGAGGTCCGATAATCGAATTCCGGTAGTCTTGGCTTTCAGCCGGCCAAAAGATAGTAGTATAAGACAAGTGAGAATGAAAGAATGGTGGTAATTTCAGTAATTAAGGTCTTTTTTGGGGATTTGGGGGAAGGGTTTATATAGTATTCAAATTAAGCAGACAAACATGGAAAATTATCAATCAAACACAAAGAAGGAAAGAATATATCGCATGCAAGGAGAAGCAGATTCTCAAACCCTAGTTGGGTCTAAACGTATGAGAATCGAACCAAGAATCAAAGATCCTTCCTTGTATGATGTATATAGTCGAGACATCGTCCAAATCCCCACAAACTCAGAGTTGACCGAGCAAGATCTCGGAAGATAGTTCTTGCTAAAAATAAGGCAAGAACTTAAGTAAAACCACAAGCGCGTATACACCAACGTAGTACCTCAAAATAGGTAAGCAAATCATGGATTGACTCCATGTTTAGGTTAGAATCGGAGAGAATCAGAGGCGACTGCTAGGGTTTCTTTCAGAGACGAGAGAACATTCGAGAGGGTTTTGGGGGCGGCTGTTAGGTGGGGAATGAGGATTAGGTTTTGGGGCGGATTAATAAAAGATGGGAGGCAGGTTGTGAGCCGTTGATCTCTGAGATCAACTGCTAGGATGAAAGGAAGAGTGGGGCGGGTCGTATAAAACGGGTACTGACCGGGTTTAGTAAAGGGTTGTTTGGTTTGGGCTGCTGAGGGATCAAAGAAGTGGGCTAGTTATTTGGGCCAGCTTTTGGTCCGAAAATTAGTTTGGGATTGGACTAGATTTTAAATATAAGAAATTAAGGAAAAAATAATTTAATAAAGTAGCTAAATAAATATAAAAAATATTATTTTTGCAACTTAATATTTTAAAATAATAGATGAATATTATAAAAATATAAAAAATTAGTTTGATGCTGAATAAAATGATAAAATGTAATTAATTGTAAAGTATCGGCTATAATTGCAAAAATGCGTAAATAGCTCAAAAATGCAAGTAAAATATTATAAAACATGTACGTGGGTACAAATAATAATTTTGGATGATTAGATCACCCAAAAATAATTTTAAGGGATGATTAATACATATTTTAATAATTTAAATACAAGAAAATTAATTTTAAAGCCTTAAAATCATAAAAAATTATAGAAAATACTATGACTCTTGTAATTTGGTGATGATGCAAAAAAGATATTGTGAGATTATATATATGATATTTATGAAATTATGAGCACAAAATTAGGTATCAACAACTGCCGCTCTTTACCCGGGAATGATGAAAGAGTTATCGGATAAAGAAAATGATGATCAATTTTGTCCGAAATGAGTGGGATGATGCATTTTTGAAAAATGGGGGCCGAACCATGGTTCTTGAGTTGCTTACATATTCCTAGTATTACGGGAATCAAGCCGTGTGTAGTTTTAGATCCAACGGCGAACAAAACCGATGGAGTTGTTACAAGAGTGGTCGTGTGTTTTGAAAGAGGATCTTTTAGATATGATAGTGTCGTGAGTAACGGATAATTTCAGGCGGAGATATGAATGCAAATTTGAACGTTACAGATGTATACAGTTTACGGGATAAAGGGTAATCAATTGCTGATCATCGATTACGTTTGAGATGATCGAAGGATGTGAACGTCGTGAACGAAAATCGGGAGCGAGAATTGCTCCTGTTTGTAGGACGGTTACCTCCTGAGTTGCCTGCAAAACTTAAAACACGATGCATGCGAATATATGGGGTTATTGTGGAAATTTAAACATGATGTAAATTCCCTTCGGACCATAAGAGTTGTCTTTGGACGATGAGGATAATGTCCTTAGACCATGACATCCTGGGCCATGAAGCGTATGATAAGGGATTCGTAGGCCATGAAATGGTGTCCTCGGGCCATGATGATGGTGCCTCTAGACTATGACGCCTTTGAATAATGATACGCAATTTTGAGAGATCCTCCGGCCATGGCATGATGTCTTCGGGCTACAAGGATGATGCATGTTACACCTTCGGACAATGTGGCGGTGTTTCAGCCCATGAAATGCAAAGATACGACGATGTTGATTGTTCGATAGAGGAAATAGGCAATGCTTAGCCACATGCGAGAATGAAGAGAAGCCATGCTTAACTTTGTGTGAGATGAGGGCAGTGCTTAACCCTATGCAGATAATGAGGGTAGTGATTAACCCTATGTGAATGAAGGCGTGTTTGGCCTCATGCAATGATGGAGGCAGTGGTTAGCCTCATGCAAAGAATGGAGACAGTGCTTAGTCTTATGCAATGAAGTAGAGACAACACTTAGTCTCATGCAAGGGAAGGCAATGCTTAGTTTTATGCAATAATGGAGGTAGTGCTTAGCCTCATGCAAAGGATAGAGACAATTCTTAGTCTTATGCAATGTAGCGGAGACAATGCTTAGTTTCATCCAAGCGAAGACAATTCTTAGCCTTATACAATAATGAAGGCAGTGCTTAGCCTCATGCAAAGGACGGAGACAATGCTTAGTCTCATACGAGGAAAGGCAATGCTTAGCCTTGATGATGGAGGCAATGCTTAGCCTCATTTAATGTAATGGAGACAATGCTTAGTCTCGTGCAAGGAAAAGCAATGCTTAGCCTTATGCAATGGTATGGGCAGTGTTTAGCCCTACGCAAGGAATGGAGACAATGCTTAGTCTCATGCAAGGAAAGGAAATGCTTAACCTTGTATAATGATGAGGGCAGTGTTTAGCCCTATGCAGGAAGAGTAATGATTAAATGTGAGAGAACAAAATGATTTTTAGCTTGACGTGTTTGTGCTTGGCGACTTCTGTTGGTGTTAAGATAGTGATCATATTGTATGCATATATTTGCGGACGTGCTTGTAATGTCCATTGTGCCTACATCCAAAGAAAAATCGTGAGTTTGGGGGGAAAGGTTGGTTCGTGCCTTTGATTCTTCATCTCTCCTTTGCTCCTTGTCTTGCTGCTTTGTTTGAGTCACCCTGGGTAATGTCTGGCTACTACAGAAAATGAAATTTTCGGAAAATATGCATTTGTGATAAATCGTTTATATAAAAATGCAATTTGTTCAAAATGTGTGATGATGCATAAAACAAATAATGTTTGAATCGGAGACTGTAACTTTTGAGACATTGCAACCTCCTCAACTCGAAATTTTGAGGACCCTCCTCAAATTTCTACCCCAGTTTAAACGCATACTCGAAATTTTGAGGACCCTCCTCAAATTTCTGCCCCAGTTTAAACGCATACTTCCGGCAATGCATTTCTTGGTGATCCTTGGCATAATGAGATTGACGAACTCGAAATCTTGCCCCAGTTTCTGACTATAGAGGGGAATGAAGATTTTTTTATGATGTGACCGAACCCACAGGGCTGCCTATGCATCCCCTCTTAAATGGGAATCAGGTCAAGTATAGTTCAAGTTACATCAAATAGAAAGTGAAAACATAATCTTAAACATAGTATCTCTTGACTGCGTCTGAGTTGATAGGTTTCGGCCATATCTCTCCATCCATCTATGCAAGTATAAGTGCTTCTCCTGTCAGTACTCGGTGAACCATGTAAGGCCTTGCCAGTTGGGTGAGAATTTTCCCTTTGCTTCATCCTGATACGGGAAGATCCGTTTCAGCACCAATTGCCTCAGTGTGAATTTCCTCGATCTAACCTTTTTGTTGAAAGCCCTTACTATTCTTTTCTGGTAGAGTTGACCGTGACATACTGCGTTCATTTTCTTACCATCAATGAGAGCCAGTTGTTCATACCGGCTCCGTATCCATTCCGCATCGCTGAGCTCGGCCTCTTGTATGATTTTTAAGAAGGGAATCACGACTTCGGCGGGAATAACAACTTCAGTATTGTAGATTAGTAGATAGGGAGTTGCCCCAGTTGATGTACGAATTGTGGTGCGGTACCCGAGCAAAGCAAATGGTAGCTTCTCGTGCCATTACTTGTAGTTGTCCACCATTTTTCTCAATATCTTCTTGATGTTCTTGTTGGCGGCTTCCATGGCTCCATTCATATGTGCCTGTATGCTGTAGAATTTCGATGCTTGATTTTGAATGTTTCACACATAGCTTTCATTAGATCACTATTGAGATTGGTATAATTGTCAGTAATGATTGACTCAAGTACTCCAAATACAAATAATATGATCCCGAACAAAATCTGCTACGCCCTTCTTAGTCACATCCTTATAGGAAGCGACTTCAACCCATTTTGTGAAGTAGTCTATAGCCACCAATATGAACCTGTATCAGTTTGAAGCAGCGGGTTCAATTAGTCCAATGACATCCATGCCCCAAGTAGAGGAAGGACAGGGTGAACTAGTTGCATTAAGTTCGTTGGGCGGCACTCGTATCATTGCAGCATGCATTTGGCATTGGTGACACTCGTATCATATCAGCATGTAGTCTGTCTTCAAGGTCATCCAGAAATACCCTGCTCTTATTATCTTCTTGTCCAAAACGAAACCGCTCATGTAAGGTCGTAAGTTCCGGCATGTATTTCTTCGAGCAATCTAGATTCCTCCTAGGCATCGACACATCACAACAATCCCAAATCAGGAGTCCTTCTATACAGAATTCCTCCATTTTGAAAGAAATGGTTGGCCAATCTTCAAAGCATGCGCTTTTGAGTGTGTGTAAAATTCTCTAGGTATTCTCCAAGTATACCTTGATATCTTGGAACCATGGATTTTCGTCAAACTCTTCTTCAACATGAGCACAATAAGCTGGCTGCTTACGAATTTCTATTGGGATAGGATCGATGAAATTCTTGTCTGCATGTTGTATCATGGAAGACAAGGTGGCTAATGCACCTGCGAAATCATTCTGAATCCGTGGAACATGTTTGAATTATATCTTTGGGAACCTCTTGATCAATTCTTGTACACAATGCAAGTATGGTAATATTTTTTTGTTCTTGGTGGCCCATCTCCTAGTACCTGATGTAACAATATATCAGAATCTATTATTACCAACAACTCCTGAATGTTCATGTCGACGGCCAATCTGAGTCCCAAGATGCAGGCCTCATACTCCGCCATATTATTGGTGTACGAGAACTTGAGTTTTGCGGATACATGATAATGTTGACCAATTTCTGATAGCAAGATAGTCCCAATGCCTACTCCTTTTGAAGTTTGCTGCTCCGTCGAAGAACATCCTCCAACCGTCGTACGTTCCGGTAATATCTTCACCTACAAATGACACTTCCTCGTCCGGAAAAATACGTCATCAATATTCTCCATCTACGAGATTCTCTGCCAAGTGATCGGCCAATGATTGCCCCTTGACTGCCTTCTGAGTCACATAAATGATGTCAAACTCACTTAGAAATATCCGCCACTTTGCTAACTTGCGTGTAGTGGGTTTCTGAAAGATGTACTTCAGCGGGTCCATCCTTGATATGAGGTAGGTAGTATACGCACATAAATAATGTCTCAACTTTTGGGCTGTCCATGTCAAAGCACAGTAGGTGCACTCTAGCAAAGAATACCTGGCCTCTTAAGGTGTGAACTTCTTACTCAGATAGTATATCGTCTGCTCTTTCTTCCCGGTTTCATCATGTTGCCCCAGAACATAGCCAAAGGCTCTATCCAGCACAGACAGATACATCAGCAGATGTCTTCCTGGTTCTGGCAGGACCAACACGGGCGGTTTAGAAAAATATTCCTTCATTTTGTCGAAGGCTTTCTGGCATTCTTCAGTCCAATTTTTCGCAACATCTTGAAGATCGGCTCACATATCACCATTGATTGTGCTATAAAAAGACTGATATAATTGAGGCGTCCCAGGAAACTCAGCACATCTTTCTTGTCCTTTGGCGGTGGTAAGTTTGGAATAACTTTGATTTTCGACGGGTCTAGCTAAATTCCACAGCGGCTGATGATGAAACCCAGCAACTTTCCAGCAAGGACTCCGAAGGCACATTTTGCAGGGTTCAACTTCAAATTATATTTTCAAAGTCGATCAAAAAACTTCTTCAGGTCTGCTATGTGATCTGAACTCCTTTTAGATTTGATGATAACATCATCCACGTATACGTCTATTTCCTTGTGTATCATGTCGTGGAAGAGGGTCGTCATGGCCCTCATCTAGGTGGCCCTAGCATTCTTCAAACCAAACGACATTATTTTATAATAATACATCCCCTATGGTGTGATAAAGGCTGTCTTTTCGGCATCCTCTCCATCTATTCAAATCTAGTGATATCATGCGAAGCAATCCACAAAAGATTGGAGTTCATGCTTGGCGCAGTTGTCGATCAGTAAGTGTATGTTGGGCAACGGGAAAGCATCCTTAGGAATTGCTCATTCAGATCTCGGCAGTTAACACATACTCTGACTTTCCCATCTTTCTTCAGAACCGGCAAAATGTTGGTAACCAGGTCGGCTATTCGACCACTCGAAGAATTGACTTTGATTTGCTTGGTAACCTCCTCTTTTATCTTCAGACTCGTATCTGGCTTGAATTTTCTAAGCTTTTGCTTTACGGGCGTACACATGGGGTTGGTGGGTAGCTTGTGAGCTACTATTAATGTGCTTATCCTGGTCATGTCGTCTTAGGACCACGCGAAAATATCCTCATATTCCTTTAGAAACCTAATATGCTCTTCCTTCTCTGACGGTGATAGATGAATGCTTATGCGAGTTTCTTTGACTGTTTCAGAATCCCCTAAGTTAACTGCCTCAGTTTCTTCCAAGTTGGACTTTGGTTTGTTCTCAAAATTCTCTACTTCTTTGATAATTTCCTCAGGTATTATATCATCTTCCAAATCTTTTGAATCACTATCCTTATGTTGCGTTGACTCATTACCTGTCACAGTCATAGATTCATTAGGATATGTAATAATTATGCTGAAAATAATCTAGAAAGATAACAATAAATATGAAAAGCGATAATGCATTAATAAAGCTTAATACTGTCAACAAGTACGACTCAATGGCTCGAGTAATTATTTCAAAACAAAATACTGAAAATGTCTTAAATGCTCAAAAACTATTTAAAAACAAGTCATGCTAGTTCTGCTAGGATACCCAGGTACTCGGCGAGCCCGAGATGGTGCAACGGTCTGATGCTTGAGAACTGCTCCTTCTCCCACTGTCTGAATAGTAAGGTCTTCCTCCTCCTCTTCTAAAATTGCACTGCAGTCCATGTCTTCCTCATTCAGAAACAGCTTACTCATACCGGCCAAAATCTTGTCTTCTCGGATCCCTATATCATGTCAGTCTGGCGGAATGTCTGGTGCAGCGGTGGTACGAGTTGTTCCAGCAGATAGTAATCGGTGTGGCACAATAGTGTCCAATCCTGATATTCTTGCACGGTATATTCATACCCGAGCTTCAAGGTCGTGCCATGATACTGCGGTCGTATGGGTTCTGTGATCCCTTGAAGCTTTCAGCCAAGACCCTTGCCCAGTTCATATCCCGTCCACAACAATATGCTTTCTATCTTATTGCTCCACCATCGATCCTTCTCAATTGTGTTTACCCTCTCAAAGCAGTGGTATGTTTCTCCTCCCAATTTCCTCTTGTTTTCGATGACTGGAACGGTCTAGTTGGTGTAGATAGGGTTGCTTCCATCTCCATGAATGATCACCTCTTGACGATTCCACTTGAACTTCGCAACCTGGTGCAGGATAGAAGCCACTGCCCCAGCTGCATGTATCCATGGTCGTCCCAACAACAGGTTGTAAGTGGCAGATATATCTAGCACTTGGAATTCATCATCAAACCAAGTGGGGCCCATATGTAGATCAAGGTTGATTTCTCCGATAGTGGCTCTCTAAGATCCATCGAACGCTTTCACATTCATACTTCCCATCCGTATCTCATGTAGGCCTTTACCTAATCTTTTCAGAGTGGTCAACGCGCATATGTTCAGGCTCGAACCTCCATCTATAAGGACCCTAGTAATAAACTTATCCTAAAATTGCACAGTGATATGCAACGCTTTGTTGTGACTCAACCCTTCTGGTGGTAACTCATCTTCTTGGAAAGTGATTTTATGACTCTCCAGTACTTGTCCGACCATGTTAGCCATTTCTCCACTAGTGATGCGGCGGGTACATAGGCTTCACTTAACACTTTTATCAAGGCATTCTGTGCACGTCTGAATTTTGCAACAGTGACAAAATGGATATTTAGGCGGGAGTCTTGTTCAGGTGATCAACAACAAAGTATTCCCTTGCTTGTACCTTCCTCCAAAGATCGTCGGTGCCCGTCTCAATGACAAGCGGCTTAGATGCAGCTTTTTTGCTTGTTCCTCCAAGATTCTCAAGTATGTAAACTATTCCAGTTCTAGTCATACCTTGTGCAACACCTTTTCCTTTCTTCTTGCCTCCGCAACATAATCCCATGGGATGGCATCAGACTTATAAGATGGTGTGGGAGCTGCTATCACGATGAAGGGAGTAGCTACCTCGACCTCAAACGATGCATGATTTTGTACCACAATCGGCGAGAGGGTGACAGGAGAAATCTTGGGAGTATCCCCCTCTCGAATAAGTCCAATGGATCCCTCCCGATCCCATTCCTCATCAGTTTCCATCATATTCACTCCCTTATCCCTATGATCTGGGAGAGGGTTATTACAGATATTTGGTGCGGCTTCCTTTTCCTGTATAACCTTGGTGTTGATCACTATCTGAATCTTGTCCTTTAACATGCGGCACTCCTCAATGGTATGACCCTTCATGCCTGAGTGATAGGCACATGTCTTGTTGGGGTTAATCTACTGGGAAGGGTTCTCAACAGCAACAGCCGGAATAGGGGTGACATAACCAACAGCCCTTAGTCTAACATACAGTTGGGCTATGGGCTCAGCAATTGGGGTGTATTATTTGGGAACTCTACGATCAAAGTTTGGGCGTGGTTTTGGGTAGTTTTGGTGGGCGAGTAGAGGTGAATGGTAATATGCAGGTTAAGTATTATAGGCGTGGTAGGTGGTGGCAGGGTATTGGTATTTTGGAGGTGAGGGTTGATATGTGGGTGGAGGTGTTTGGTATGAAAGGGGAGACTTAGGACCCTGGGCTACCATCACAGCACCCACTTCTTTCTTCTTCGAGATACCTCTGGATTGCAAGGCTTTGTTTGTGGCTTGCAGTGCCTCAAAATTGGTCACCGTCCTACTCTTGATTCTTTCTTCTATCCTTTCTCCTAACTTGATGATGTGTGAGAACTTGTGATTCTTGATGACCATCAACCTTTCATATTACTACGGATCTTGAGCTCTAACAAAGAACTTGTTCATTTGTTCCTCTTCAAGTGGCGGCCTCACTTTTGCGGCCTCTAATCTCCAACGAGTAGCATACTCGTGGAAGGTTTCTGTCGGCTTCTTTTTGAGGTTATGGATGTAGAAAATGTCTGGCGCGTTCTCTGTATTGAACCTGAATCTGTCCATTAAATCTGATGTCATGCTTACCCAATTTGCCCACTTTTTCAGATTCTAACTGATGTACCAAGATAAGGCGTCTCCTGTAGGACTTCGCATTAACAGTTTCATGCGGATTTGTTCATTCTTACCCACTCCTACAAGTTTATCGTAGTAGGTTCTCAGATGCACCTTTGGATCACCAGTGCCATCAAGCATCTCAAACTTGGGAGGTTTGCAATCCTCCTGCAGTTCTACATCTAGCTGGATACACAAATCTTCGTAGTTTAAACCTTTAACACCTTTTCCACCTTCGACATTATGGACTTTCCCTGTTAGTTTCTTGAGTTCTTCTACCATGTTACGATGAGCAGGTCCTTCTCGTTTGGCTCAAGTATGTATAGGGTTTGTTATAGGTTATGGGGTAAGGTTTCCACGTATATTGAGTTGCCTTGATGAGTTCCTGGAACTTGGGTATATGGGTAGGTGATCATTGATTGAGGTTTGGGGATCGGGGTAGGTTGTGGTGCGTTTTGAGGAGTGTGATAAGTGGTGGTTTGCAGATATTGAGTCGGGTGATGGTGGTGTGTTGTAGAGGGGTTTGCACTGGTGGAGGGTTAAGGTTTTAGGAAGGTGTGGGATTGTAATATTGGTGCAGTGTGGGAGGATTCGGAGCTATGGGTGGTGGATTCTGGTTTTGTGTGTTTTGTGGTGGTGTTTGGTTCTGAGTGGTTGTGTTTTGCTGGTTGATGTCGGGAACATTTAGAGTACGGGAAAGGTTTGCCAGATTTCAGACCTGCTCAAGCTCACCCTGCAACTCCAGGATTTTTTGCTCCAAATGTAGGATCAACTCATTCTGTCCTGGAGTAGTTCTCCCGTTTGAGGTTTCAACATTCTCTACCACGGTAGCATTGTCTTTTCAAATACCACTTAAATCATCCATCTTCCCTTTACCTTTGCCTTTGTTTTTTGGATCGCTAGGTGGAGGAGGAGGTGGAGGACCTTTGGATCTAGTGTGGTATGCTGATGATGCTAGTATGCACGAACCAACATTTGGGAATTGGAATAATCAAAAGAAAGAAGAACAAAATGTAACCAAGTCAGTAAGATGAAGAGAAAGAGTGTTTGCAGTATTTAAACATATATCACACAAGGTCATGCAATAATTCGCGTCCTAATTTTGGGGACCTCATTACGCCTAAGATAGGCCTAAGCGACACATGGACTTGGAGAAAATTTATGCCAACGTCCGCTTCATTTCATTAGTGCAGAAATAAGCCAAATCAATCTTTCACCAAATCAACAATAATTATAAATTCACTAATGGCATTAAGCCTTATGTCATCAAAATCTTATCTAAACTAGAAAGCAGTAAAGAATATTATCTTCTAATGTACTTGGTCCCTGAATGACCTTCTACATGCTTGGCTCTCTTGACTCCATCAATCATGTTTCCCAGATCGCGCATATCCAGTAGCAACTAAGCTTTTGCCAGCTTTCCTCCTTTATCATCGTCCGTGCCTTGACAATCCCAAAGCCTCTTTCTCATCTTCCGTCCTAGCTCCATCAACCCTTGCTCTAGATATTCTAACCTCTCTGTCGATTTAGTGGTAATCTCCTTCCATTCCCTTATCGCCTCCATGTTCACTTTATGTTGTTCCAGATGTTTAGCTTCGGACTCGAACACCCTTTTGCGTAGCCTTTTATACTTCACATGTGCCTCAACCACCTCGTCTATGATCCTATCTTTCAGATTGACCCCCGGTTTGACATCCTCGGCTATGTCGTCCTCCAACCACGAGAGATAGTAATACATATGACTGACGTGATACCTGTCTGGTTCAATAGTTTCTCCTTCCACGATGATCTTTTGGCTCCACATGTATTGTGCTTCGAACTTGTATGGGATGGCATCCCCTTTGAAATCTGCCTTATACTGAACCATGTTGAAAACCGAGGTATGACTTGTTTCCTTCCAGCTTGCCACATTACCCTTATAGGAACGTAAGGGTAGATGCGTCACAGCCCTATCAATACTAAGTGAGTAGTTCCTTTGGATATCACAATGAACTCACTACTAGGAAACAATTCAAACATCCAATGCACTTGCTCATCTGTCAGATTGCTAAAGAAACGCACCTAGCCTACAGCATTTCCAGGCTTTGCAAACCTGTCTGAATGTCATTTTCTTGGATGATGACGGGCTATGTAGTCATTCAGTGGCCTTCATAGAAGCTCTTGGCTATAATCGCCCCTCTGAAAGTGCTCCAGAAGCCAAACTTTCAATAAGATATTACAACCCTCAAAGTGACCAGACCCATGCTTGTACCGATCCAGAGCACGGTACATTTTAACTAAGATCATCGGGATGATAGTGTACTTTTGCCCCTCGATACCCTCCATCAAGGTCCTGGTAACCATGGCTAAGCGAGTGTGAATCCTTCCCCCTTGCAATGGAAAGATCAATAGACCCAAGAAACAAACTATGAAAACATAAACCCCGCAGTGCACCCATCCCAAAGAGGTAATGGCTAGCTCCTCATGATGAAGGCGATATGATTTGCTATGTCCATAATGCTCATATAGAAATTCAAAAGGGATGTATGATTTCTTCAGACAAACCAGTTCATCATTCTTCTTAAAACCCAACATTTTCAGAAAATCGCATGGAGTGCGATTCTCTGGCACCAATAATCCTGCAGTGTCTCATGGTAACTTGGCGAAACCTCCTATTTATTCGGGGAGAGGAGTCACTTCTATATTGCCAAATCGAAAAATGACTCTCTTCTTGTTCCAAAACATGATAGCAGCCTCAGTCAGTTCCTTATTTGGTTGAATATTCAGCAAAGATGGCAGGTTACCCAATACTCTCCCCACATGATTTCTGCCACAGGGTGAAAGGTCATTCCACCAGTCAATTAGCATAGGTGGGATATTCTGGACCATACCGAACCTGGGATTTCGTGCTTCATTTTTTGCAAAAAATAATAAAGGTTAGTCCTTCCCCCCTCCAGATTTACGCAATAATGATCGACATGTTGGCAAGTTTTCTCCAAGCAATGCACATAATATGATGGTGTCTTTTGGGATTATGGAAATCCTGTTGGACTTTGGACAAGGTTCATCTTAAGCGGGTTGATACGTCAATGACGTCTCAATCCGTACTAGGTTTAGCATGATGCATGTACAGTTCAAATTGGAGTATGGTTTTTTAGAAAGGTCTAGGCTTGTACTCTCAAGTGGACAACTTGAGAGGGAAAGACATGGACCGTCGATTGCACCGCTGATCGACTAGTCTACCGCAAATAAACCTTTTCGATTTAAAAGGATATTTTCAAGAAAGTGCGGACACTCATCAAGCTCTGCCATGTTGATAATAAGCACGAGTGAAGTATGATGCAGATTATGCCTTATGCAGAAATAGTAAAATGTCGTCAAGTATTCGCATGATAAAGGTGCATAAAACAGTAAATAATATGGCGAAGATGAACATGAGAAGAAAATAAGAGAAAAGAAAAGAAAGACAAAAGAGAGAAGTCAGTTTTTACTTATCAAAAATGTGCAAGAACGTAAGGAAGCAGGTAGGGAAATAGGGATAGGAGAGTCATGGTATAGCAGTCTTAGACAAGATGAAAGAAAGGGGGAGAGGGTGTACATTTCATAGCAAATAAAGGGAAATATGGGAGGGGATATGCATGTCATAACAATTTAAACAAATAAAGGAAAATAAGGAAAGGGATGTGCATGTCATAAGGAAAGGAAGGGATGTATATATCATGAAATAATCCACATAAGTCAATCTCATTATGGTAAGAGCCTAAGTGCAAATCCCCAGCAGATTCGCCATGCTGTCGTGCCCCGTTTTCTCGCGAAAGCGGGTTTGGACATGTGACAACTCTTTTAAATGGGTACTAAAAGAGAAGAGTCGCCACCTAACGATTTTTAAGGTGCATTAGGGTACCTATTTGCAAATAACTCTGTTTTGACTAGTCATTGTCATCAAAGATCGAGTAAGGGCTCAAATTACCTCGAAGAGAAGATGTTAGGCACTCTTCGAGGTCCACAACTGTGGGTCCTGACCGAAGTTTACGCTTTGTGGATTATTTAGTTATAATTAAGCTAAGTGGACATAAAAAAGATATGGAAGTTTGAAGGTCTATAACAAGCGTAAAGAAAACAACCTAAGAATTAAACTATATAAATAATCAGTACAAGTCTTAGAGGATACAATTGCATTGGTCTATAGTTGATGAACAATAAACATATAAATGAAAGGGGTCCTAAGTGTTTTTTTTCCTAAAGGATCACCCCGTGCAACATAAATAATACTTCGCGACTCCCTTAGGGTAGGGGTTGCTCATATTATTCAGCGGGCACAGACTATCATCTCCTGCTACCCGATTACTATGTTAAAGTTATTTACCTAAAGGTGTTCTAATTCAATTCTAGGTCGTGTCTTATGCGTGCACTACCCGTCCCATGCCTATGGTCCAGAAGGCTTTGGACCTACTATTTAGGTGGTTCTAGACTTTACTTAGGGTGCTCTAAAATGATAATACTAGGCGCACATTCGAAACATGTAGGACTGCACATAAAGGCAATAAGTGGCTCAAATGGTTTGGTTTTTGCATATCCTTCTTGTTATGATCCGTGTAATTCCTTTTGGGGTGGCTATTTGTAAAAAAACAGAAATTTAAAGGGGGCTAAGGAAACAAAAAAAAAATTAAGGAATCTTAGGTAGTTATGTAGGAAGCTTCTAGAAAGGGATTAAAATACAATAAAAAAAGAAAAAATAGGTCAAATTTGGGGTAAGAATGGATAAATTCAGAAGTTAAGGGGTTGGAAAATAAGGAAAGAATAATCTAAATAGGACAATTGTCCATTTTTGTTACAAAGATGCTTTTTTCCTATTTTTAGGGGAGCTGAAAGATTCACCTCCACCCTCTCTCATTCTCTCATATAGAACACCTCACCTTCTATATAAGGACACTTATTCCTTCACTCATGG
>MCJB01035052.1:0-13717 GCA_002018475.1 Nicotiana obtusifolia | reverse complement strand
CCTGTGGCAATTATCGAAATATGTTTGGCAAGTTGAAGAAATGTTGTGTACACTTGGCTATTGGAGTTTTCCATTTATTTGGGCTCAATTTCAAGCCCATTTTCAGTATGATGATGCTTTCGAGAGAGGTTAGCACATCTGGGCTTCACCCCCAAGGCCCATATACTTGGCTCATTAGAGGTTCTGCGCCAATGCAATTGAGTCCATAATATCATCATAGGTATTAGCCCACGTTTGCATAATGAATTAGGCAGAAATCTGTAATCATTTTCATCCAATCATCACTAGTGATTTATACGTGAATTTGCCCACAACTTGAAACCATAGATTGTGTCCCTCTATTAAATCGCGCCGTAGAGTAATCAATAACTAATCCCAATTAATTACAAACGATTTTAGGCGCATAAACCTTCTCCCATAATAGGAATAAAAACGTATAAACATTCGTAGGATGCTTTTAGGCGCGTTCTAAATATATCATCGTGATTATGTACACGTTCGCATGACATAATTATGATTGGGTAGATTATTATATTAGGTAGTAGACAAATTCAGAATTAAGGCTAAGAGTCATTAAGTCCTATAAGCCTGGCTTCTAGGTGATTCTGATTTCCGATATTATACAGGCAGTACTGCAGCTTCTAGACTAACGCATAGGCAGATTAAAAGCATTGCAAGTCCTATAGGCATGATCTCTAATTGTTTGTGCAATGAGGCAGTGAAATGATCCTAGAATTTTGAACTACTAGTGCTGTTTTTATGGACACGTCTCTTAGGCAGGTGACAGTGTCCTATAGGAAGGATTTCTAGTAGTTAACAGTTGAAATTGATTTTATAATACCTCATCCCTATAGACATGTCATCTAAGTGTGGCAATGCGATGAAGTGACAAATTAATTGATTAGTTGATTAAAATTCGATAGTCATGATATCTAAAGGAGCAGCGTACTATGAGCAATAGAAGCAATTGATTGATTGATTACTTGAAACCCTATAGATATGGTATCTAGATAGGCATTAGAAAAACATGTGTTATCGTATCCTATAGGCATGTTGTCTAAGTGTGCACAATAATAAACCTGGAAACAAGTATAGCAAACACTTAAACATGTTTTAGACAGGTTGAGTGAAGTGTGTGCGATTTCCTATAAGCATGATTTCTATGAGTGTGCAGAATAGGAACACGTCATTGAATATCAGACAAGACAGTTAAATCCTAGAGGCAAGTTTTCTACCCGTTCATGCGAGAATCAGAATACCCCAACCCCCTTTGCACTAATTTTCCTGTTATTCGTTATTACAAGTTATTACAGCCGAAATGGAATAATACAAACTCAAATATGAACAGTTATAAAAGGAAACAACTATAAGACTAGTAGAACAATGACAAGCCCAATACAAAATAACTTAGTGCTTTTCTAGGCCTTCAACGACTTTCTTTCATACGACCAGTAGATCCAAATCCCTAGCTCATAAGAACAGTATAGTAAGTCTAAATCCAATAGCAAAGTCCAACAACATAATAACCAAACACTAGGCCCAAACAAATGACTTACATCCCCATTAGATGTCAAACTTGACCACACAAGCAACAAACTATACGTTGGATTAATTAAACAGAGTAGGAAGTCCACACACTTAGTTCTTAGGACTGTAACCCTAATCATCACTAAGACATATAGACAAAATCATATGACATACTGGAAAGGCACACATAAGGCAAGTTCATGCTTGTATTTTAGAAGTTAGGGGACATGATTGATCATCATGGGATAGCAAATAATAACATGGTCAGAAACAGCCTAAGGCAACTCTCAAACAGGGGGATCTCATCATGAAAGCTAAGGGTTCAATAGAGAACAACCTCAATAGTAAGTTTAACGTGGAAACTAACAATATAGGTTCATGGTCGAGCAATTACTTAACAGGAGAAAATTATCATGCTGAACATTAATCACAGTACAAGAGACATATCAAACTTCAACGATAAGAGAAACAAGCATCAAAGCTAATACCATTTGGCCATATGTGGTGAAAAAAGGCCAGCAATAAGGTTTTTTCCTAAGGTCTTAATTGGTACTAAGGAATGCATGATTGAGCAAGTCAGCAAACACACAAATGCATGATAACAGGTCCTCCTAAACAGCAAGACGAGAAGAGTAACAAGTTAAGCGTGAATTAAATTACTTCCTAAGCATGATTTTGGTTTACATAACAATCCAAAACAGGGCAGAAAGACAAACTCAAGATTGACAACAAACATCAGCATAACATAGTAGAATAAACAAGTTCAGTAGAGCCAGAATTCATAATAGGCAAAGACACATTAAGAACTAGATTGTCACATAAAGGCTAGATATTGCATCTCACCTTATAGATTATAAGTAGTAATAAACAACATGGATTAAACTAGGCATGGAACACACATTACAACTCACAATTAGCTAACATCATAGTTAGGAATTGGTCATAGTAGACTATTAGATACATAAGAACACATGAGTTGGTTTATCACAAGGATGCAGAACAAAGTACAGGATAAACTCAGGAAGAGTAGCATGTAATAAGCATCTGAACACACACATTAGGATAAACATGCTTAAGAGAGCTAGAATCAAGGTTAAAAATTAGGCAAATTCAGATAGTAGGGAAGTATAGAGCCTCAAGAATAACTTCAGAGCAGACAAGGATACGAATAATAACATGTTGATTCACAAAAGTTTTAGGGTCATAGATATACAAAGCATGAATTCAAACGAAAAGAGAATGACACTGCATGGGCCAAAGGTACTTACCAGTTACTAACTGACAAACAAGTAGACAAGAAGAACAATTTCAGCAATATCCCAAACGTCAGTAGCAAGACGAGCAGTAGAACCCAGGAATCTAGTGAGTTAGAGTTCCCACGGGTTTCGAATGAACCTTGGGCAGTGCTCATACTGAGAAAGGTTTGATAATCGAATTCTGGTGGCCTTGGCTTTCAGCCGGCCAAAAGATAGTAGTATAAGACAAGTGAGAATGAGAGAATCGTGGTAATTTTTAGTGATTAAGGTCTTTTTTAGAGGTTTGGGGGAAGGGTTTATATAGTGTTCAAATTAAGCAGACAAACATGGAAAATTATCAATCAAACACAAATAAGGAAAGAATATATTGCATGTAATCAAAATCGACAAAAGAGAAGGAGATTCTCAAACCCTAGTTGGGTCCAGACGCATGAGAATTGAACCAATAATCAAGGATCCTTCCTTGTATGATGTATATAGTCGAGACATCGTCCAAATCCCTACAAAATCAGAGTTGACTGAGCCAGATCTCGGAAGATAGTTCTTGCAAAAATAAGGCAAAAACTTAAGTAAAACCACAAGCGTCATCGTAGTACCTCAAAATAGGTAAGTAAATCATGGATTGACTCCATGTTTAGGTTGGAATGGGAAAGAATTAAAGGCAACTACTTGGTTTCTTTCAGAGACGAGAGAACGTTTGAGAGGGTTTGGGGGCGGCTGTTAGGTGGGAAATGAAGGATTAGGGTTTGGGTGGATTAACTAAAGATGGGAGGTAGGCTGAGCCATTGATCTCTGAGATCAACGGCTAGGATGAAAAGAAGAGTGGGGCAGGTCGTATAAAACAGGTACCGACCGAGTTTAGTAAAGGGTTGTTTAGTTTGGGCAGGGAGGGTTCTTGGTACTCTCTCAGATAATAGAGTAGCTAGTGGCCCAACCTATCTTTCCAGGTTTCGAAAAGTCATGCCCAGTTCTTTGATAGCTGCGCCATGTTCTCGTATAGCTGAGTTATAGGTTTCAAGGCTCTCATCTATCTTGATAATAAAAGCCTTCATTAGATCTTTCATACTAGACTGATTAAACTATGGATGATGATATTGCTGCCTTTGCTGATTTTGAAAGCCTGGTGCTCCTGGTCCCTGGGGTCAAGAGTTATTTTGTTACCATGAGTTCAGGCTACCACTTGGTGAATTCCAAGAAAAGCCTGGGTGCCTTTGTCCCATAGAATTGAAATTATTACCACATGAGTAGTTGCCTCTATCAAAGCTTCCCACAATATTTACCACTTCATCTGCAGCTACGGCCTGACACTCATGCGTTGGATGGCCCATTCCACAAAAATCACAAACTAGTGATGGTTGGCTTAGACCTTGGCTAAGTTAACTCTTTTATCTCGTCGGCCATGACGTCTAGTTGGGCTTGCACTGCGGTGTTAGAATCTACTTGATGAATCCCAGCTGATCTTCTTCTATCATTACTCTCAGAAGGCCACTGGTTAGCATCTTCAGATAGCTCATCAAGAATTGCCACAATTTCCTCAGGAGTCTTCTTCATTAAAGGACCTCCAACTGCAGTGTTCAGAGTTTGTCGTGAGGGAGGTGTCAGTCCATCCCAGAAGTCCTGGAGTTGCATCCAAAATTCAATTCCTCACTATCTCCTTGAATCTTTCCCAAGCCTAAAAAACTGTTTCAGTGTCCATCTGGCAGAAGTTGTGAATTTTCCTTCTGAACTTCACTGTTTTTGCAGCTAAGAAGTATTTGTCAAGAAACTTTCTATTCATATCTTCCCATGTCCTGATCGACCTCGTTGGTAAGCTACGAAGCCAGTGCTTCGCGTCATCCTTCAGTGAAAAAGGGATTCCCTTAAGTGTACTGCATCTTTTGACACTCCGTTGTACCGGAAGGTGTTCATGATTTCCTCAAAATCCACCTAGTGAGTGTTAGGATCTTCATTCACCTTTCCTTTGAAGAAACAATTGTTCTAGATAGTTTGAAGCAAGCCTTGTTTCAACTCAAAATTGTTCGCTGGTACTAGTGAAGGTCTGACACTGGACAGTCCCTGATTGTAGACTGGTCTGGCGCAATCACCCAATGTTCTACCAGGCCTAGGTACCGCGTTCTCGAACTGATCTTCAATCAAGGTCGATTCAGATTGAATCTTCGACCCCCATCATCGTTGAGGGACTCATCAGCAGCCCTACGGGCTGGCTCAGCTGCTATCCTTGCAGCTTCTTCTCTGTGTTGTGCTGCTTCTCTTGCAGCTAAATTTGCCTCATCTTCGCCGTTGTTAGCCATGTGTTCTTGGGTTGAAGGTTGCCCCAAGAACTTTCTAGTGAGTTCTTTCTCTTTCCTCAACTGTTGCAGACTCTTTTCTATCTCTGGATTGTATGGAATCAATTCCTTTGAAAACGATCGAGTCATACACTAGAGACGTCAATCTGTTGCCTGAGAATAAAAAAGAAAAATAGATTATAATAAAATAAATTTCTGAATTAACACTAAAAATTAATTTAAACACTATTGATTGCCAATCCCCGGCAACGGCGCCAAAGTTTGACGAGCGTAAAACACAACACGAAATTGATGCTCGCTAATCAAAGATAGTATAGTAAAATTATCATCTCCATAGGGATTGGATTTAAACAATGCTCAAGTAATTTCTAGCTTAACGCTATTCAGGATGACCAAAGCTTGATTTGTAATGATTATGAACTACGTTTAACTACTAAAATAAATCAATGGACAATTGACAGCAAGGAGTTAGAGATTCGCATAATTGGTTTCTTATAAATATGAGGAATAAAGGTTTTATAGGATAGGTGCAAGATAGCTATTTGGGATTTAACTCTAGTTTAATTCACTCTAATGTTCTAATGATTCTCATGAATTCACTCGATGATTTGTTCAAACGTGTAGTCAAGACTCCTCTCTCGATTAAATCTTAACTCTACGAGGTGAACTAGTATAAGCACTGTGAAGTATGCAAGCATGCGTTAATGGATTGATTCTTAGGAAAACTTCTCTCGAATATTTTTCTAACTTGATTTAATCAACAATTCAACAAACTCTTTCGATTACTTAAGAGAATCAATGAATTAAATCAAATAAAATAAAGCAAAGATAATCACCAAGATATTCCTCTTTCGATTAAATAAACTGATGAATAAAGTTGCAACAATTCAAAACTCCATAAACAAATTCAAGCACGAACTAGAGTTTAAATCCACAAATATTTATCAACACACTATATCCGTCAAACGCTAAGATAAACTACACCATAATCATGGAGGAAGTCATCACAGTTATAATTGAAGAATAAGAAAGCATTAATCTAGTATGGGTGCGCATCGATCGGTTCGGTTTGGTTTTATAGAATTTCAGTTCGGTTTATTCGGTTTTCGATTTGTGATTTTAATAACCAAAACCGAACCATAATAACTTCAGTTCAGTTCGGTTTATTTGTGTTCGGTTCGATTTAATCAGTTCAGTTTTTCGATTTTGGTTATTAAAGGTATCATTCTTTTTGGGACTGACTAAAAAAGAAAGTGTATCACGTTAAATTAGCAGCTTTCCGTTATTAAACAACTGGAGAGACCTATTATTACGTTGATTGTCGTTATTGTATTCATGAATACAGTAGCGCGAATACATCGAATATATTACCATAACAATTGAAAGGTAGCTACAGGAAGTAATTATGTATATGATAGCTATAGGAATTTAATAGCCACTAAACAATAGTGGTTTCTGAAAATTCCTCTATAAAATAACCGCAGTGAGCACAATGCAGGCCTAGATTTTGCACCAAAGGAGAGACTATAATTAATAGTCAGTTGATATCTTCTTTTATTTTTTTCTTTTCTTGTATTTGTTCTAATAAAAGACATCGTTGACCAGTTGTGGTCTTCATCTCCGTCTATGCGGTTCCATGACTTATATCTATAATTATGTGTGATTGGAATTATTTAGATATGCTTTCTTCATTTTTGTTAAGCTTATGAAGGTTTATTGATATCTATGACTTTAGGGTTGGAGGAAAGCAAGAGGAAATAAGAGAGAAAAAGAAACAAGCTAACAATAGAGGAAAATTCAATTTTTCGATTTAACCGAAAATCGAATCATTAAAACCGATCACCGAACCGAACACTGAACTTTTTAAAATTATAAACCGCAAACCGACCAAATAAACCGAAAAACTAAAACCGAATAAACCAAAATTTTTGTTTCGGCCAGTTTTTTCGGTTCGGTCGGTATTATCCCCACCCCTACAATCTAGCTTTACAATCGGAACTCTCGTATTGAATTGATGGAAAGATGATGGAATCCGGTGTCTTGTAGCCTCCAATGCTCTCCCAAAGCTTCCGAGGTCAAAAGTCCCTTCAAAAACGTCTTTTTGGTGTATTTATACCCTGTAGAAGTGGGCCCATGTGAAATTATCTTTTCCAGGTCGAAACAGGACAAATACTCTGAGAAAATTGCACAGGTGTGCCGCGCCATGTGCCACCCCATGCGGGGCGTTAGTGGATAAGTTCAGAGAGCATGTTCTGACGGGCAACAACAGGAATACACTGCTGCGCTGCCCCATGCGGCGCGACAGTGAAGGTTTTCCAGAGTGTTTCGTTTGTTTTGCGTTTTGATATCCACTTGGCTCCTGATCCCTAAACGCGATCTCGGTTTAATTTCTTGGGCTTATATTTAGACTTCAAAGTTCTAACTTGTTCAATTTAGCTCTTGAATATCTTTTTAACTCGAAGTCACTTTATGCGAGGCGTAAAATACATAATAAGTGCAATACACTAACATTTACGTTCAAACACAAATAAAATACAGTAATTAAAGTGCAAACTAAAACTGAAATAAAACACACAATTCTAACCTACCATCATATAGTCATCAATTGTTAAAATTGCTGAAATTTCCCAACAACTTCAGTAGTTATCTTATAACTACTAGCGTAATGGGAGGACAACTTCTGAAGTTGACGAACAACTCTTTTAGATGTAAGCCAACAACGATTAAAGTTGTCGAACAATTGACGCAGTTGTCAGGACGGCTAAAGAAATCATTAGGACAACTAAAGCAGTTGTTTGACAACTCATAAAATTGTTAGAACAAATTCTTTAGTTGTTGGCAACTAAAGAAGTTGTCGGTAACAACTTTTATAGCTGATGGCACAATTGAGATAGTTGTTGGGTATAAATATAGTGCTTCAGTAACAATTGAATATCGATTGAGCTTTTTTTTTTGGCCAGAGTCATCATTTTTCGTTCCTGACTTTTAGGAGGTAACTGAAACGACGTAACTGGAACCCTATCTTTAACGCCATTAATGGCGGCTCCGACGACTGGCCAGCCACTCGGTGGTACTGGTCAGTCATCTCCTGTGATGACCAATGCTACTATACCAATAACATCCATGAACGCTCCTCCAAAATACTCTGATCTCCTCCAACCAAAAATTCTAAATTCCATACAAACTTTAAATACTCCTGAAGCGACTGCCGGATCAGTTGGGAATGTTATGACGGTGATCCCGATCAAACCAGTCGAATATTTGCACGGCGAACCGATTGTTCGATGGAAAAAAACAGAAGTTAAACAATCTATCGTCAAACAAGGTTTACAACTAGCAGTTCTTGGCAAGTTCTCCTATGGAAAACCTGTAATCAATGATCTTCGTAAAGCTATTCCAATACAGTGCGAACTCAAAGGAGCATGCTCGATATGTTCTGATTAGATTATCGTTAATGGAAGATTACATACACCTTCTGTCGAAACCAGCCTTTTATATCAAGGTTGATGGAATGATGTGGCAGATGAGATGTTCAAAGTGGAATCCATGGTGGACACCAGATGAAGAAACTCCTATAGCAGTGGCATAGATTAGTTTCCCGGAACTACCTCCAAATTTCTTTGGGAAGGAGTTTGTGTTTTCTCTTGCTAAGGCAGTGGGTAATCCTTTACATGTGGATTTAGCTACTCAAAACGGGACTAGACCTAGTTGTGCAAAAGTCAAAGTGGAAGTTAATCTATTAGCAAAGTTACCGCAACGAATTAAAATAGTCGAGGAAGAAGATGAAACTGGGCCGGAAATTTCAAAGTGGATTAAATAGGTATGATTATATGCCTAAGTACTGTAAGAGCTGCAAAAAACAGGGTCACAATAAAGAGGACTGTTGGGTGATTAATCCAAATCTCAGGAAAAGTGATGATAGTAAGAAAAATGAGAAGGAACTGGTGGGAACTGCTGCTAACTCAAATAAGGTACTCTCGAGTGGAAAAGTAGTAGGAAACCATCCTATTAATCAAGCTCAACAAGAATGGATCAAAGAAAGAACTAATAGATATCAAAGAGATGGAAAAGGCCATATTATAGAGACTGCAGAATTAAAAAACAATGAGGATGGCAAGGGCAAAGGTATTAGCAAGGACAAAGGGAAAGCCAAGGTGAACGAGGTAATAACAGTGAACAAATTTGATGCTTTAAATATTGAGGAACAAGATGATTTGGTAGTTGAGGAGGTTGATCATTTGAAGATTACAGATGGCAGACAGGAGCATCACGTTAAGTATGGGGAGAAACAAGGTGCAAAATAATCAACATCATTCTGGTAATACAAAAATTGTAAAAGATGACAAGGAAAATAGACGATTAAAGCAGGAAGCTGTGGATAAGATCGTCAGGGGAGGTCCTATTGAAGTTCTGGATGAATTAGCTAGAAAGGAAGCTAATATTGATTGGGTGCATAGAAGGTTTGGAATTAATAAAGATGAGTTAAGGATGATGAATGTGATTGATAGCCATTCGTGTCAGGAAGTCCCATTGCAAACTAATGAGGTTTCATCACAACAGATAGATTCCAATGAAGGTATCCTTAAGGAGGAAAATTGGAGTGATCAAGTCGTAGACTTAGAGGGTCGATTAAACTAATAGAAGGTACAAAAAATAAGAGCCAAGGGATCAAGAATGATATGAAAGATGGGAGCTCAGCAGGACTTCGGCAAAAAGCTACAGTAGGTCATAAAGATATCGAGGATGATAGTACTCGATGTCAAATTGAGGGCCAACTAAAGCCAACATTGGTCGAGAACGAGCTTGGTAATCAAGGATATGTCGAAACTATTAATTCTCGATGTCAAATAGGGGACACATCGATATCAAGGTCGCTCGACACCAATTTAGTTAAATATCAAAATGAAGTTGTACCAGCATATGGGGAATTGGCAACTACAGTGGATGCAGTTCTAGTGCACTTTGTAGATCGAGCTGACGATGTTATTAAGGATGATTATTCTGTTGTAGTAACAGATTTAATGAATAACAATCTTCAGTCCAAAGAATTGCAGGTGATGGATGATTCAAGCAAGGAAAAGGATATGCAACTGCAGATTAATGTCCCATTAAACACTCCATTACAAACTCTGCATGATATAGTCACTCATAATGGGGCAACAATTCATAATCTTGGCATCGACAATCAACAGATGGAGGCAGAAGGAGATTGAAACCATTGCTAATGTTTTTAAGCAAATAACAAAGGAGGCAGGTATATCACCTATATTTGGTCCTAAAGCAGTAAAGAAGACCAAGAAATTACAAAATAAAGAGCAAGTTCAACCTACAAGAGTTTTGCCTAAGAGGGCAGTTTCACATAATAAGTAATGATGAAGGTCCTCATATGGAATATTAGATCTGTTAATACAGAACAGGCTTTCCCAAGGGTGATTAATATGCATCGCGAACACAATTTTGCTGTTATTGCGTTGATGGAGCCGTTTCAAAATGCTAGACATATACAAAGATATAGGAGAAGATTGCATATGCAGGATGCCTATTCAAATATAAGCGGGAAAATATGGGTGTTTTTTAATATAAACATGGAGTGGGAATTGGTGACGGATACAGAGTAGCAGATAACAATTAAGTTACTGCATCATGAAATTGATAAGCAAATCATCATGACTTTTGCATATGCTAAATGTGATGCTTTGGAAAGATTGGAACTGTGGGACAATTTGTATTATATAGCTGCAAATATGGAGAGTCCTTGGATGGTAGGAGGTGATTTCAATGTACTTTTAAATGAAGAGGAAAATATAGGGGGATTGCCAGTCCTACCACCAGAATATGAAGACTTTGCATTCTGTGTTAATTCGTGTGGCTTATTTGATCAAGGTTATAAGGGCAGCCCATTTACATGGTGGAATGGGAGGTCGAATTCAGAGTGTATTTTAAAAGATTGGATAGGATATTAGTGAATCAACCATTCCAGAATTTGTTTCCAACTATTGATGTGGAGCACTTGATCAGATCCAGTTCTGATCAAGTGGAGAACAAGCAGCAAGAGTTGTGAAACCTTTCAGGTTTTTAAATTTTTGGACAAAGCATGAAACTTTTATGGAAGCAGTGTGACAGAATTGGACAGCTGACTTTGTAGGCGACCCTTATCTTATATTTAAGCATAAACTTAAGAAGGTGAAGGTTGCATTATCCAGATGGAGCAGAGAGACGTTTGGAGATATATTTAAACAAATTGCTATATTGGAGGACATTGTGAAAGTGAAGGAGATGTTGTTTGAGGAAGATCCATCAATAGAAAATCGACTGGTACTACAAAGAACACAAGCAGAACTCAAGAGATATTTAAGCATTGAGGAACAATATTGGAAGCAGAAGGCTGGAATGACATGGTTTGAGGAAGGAGATAGAAATACCAGTTTTTTCCATAATCATGTTAATGGGAAAAGGAAAAAGTTATAAATAAAAAGGATACAAATTGATAATGGAGATTGGCTGGAAGATCAAGAGGAATTGGCTAAGGCAGCTGCTGAATTTTATCAAAAACAGTTTACAAATGAAGGTGACTCAACTGATCTGTCGATGCTGGATAATGTACCCTCGATGGTTTCCACGGAGCAGAACTGGGAACTTTGTAAATATCCATCGATGGATGAGGTGAAAGCAGCAGCGTTTGAACTAAGTAATGAGAGTGCTAGTGGTCCAGATGGATTCACTGGACTCTTTTATCAGGTATGTTAGGATATTATTAAGTTTGATATACACGGTATGGTGCTTCACTTTTTTGGAGGGGCTCCTTTGCCTAAATCGATCACTCATACCAATCTAGTGATGTTGCCTAAGAAATCAACAGTTCAAACTTTCTCAGATTTAAGACCGATCACTTGAGCAACTTCATTAATAAAGTCATCTGCAGAGTAATTCATGATCAATTAGAAGGGTTCCCGTCTAGTTACATATCACAAAATCAATCTGGTTTTGTAAAAGGTAGGAGTATTTTTGAGAATATACTACTTACACAGGAAATTGTGTCAAATATAAGGAAGAGAGGAAAGCCTGCAAATGTGGTGATTAAGCTCGATATGTCAAAGGCGTATGATATAGTGTCGTGGAGGTACTTAATGCATGTATTGAGAAGGATGGGCTTTGCCGAGCATTTCATAACCATGATTTGGAATTTATTGTCGAATAATTGGTACTCTGTGTTAGTTAATGGACAATCGACAGGATTTTTCAAGTCAACTAGGGGGTGAAGCAAGGAGATCCCTTATCCCCTGCCCTATTTATTCTCTCTGCCGAGGTGTTGTCGAGATCACTGCATAAGCTTTTTGAGGACAGATCGTACGTGGGATTTGGAATGCCAAAATGGTCAGATCCTTTGAATCACTTGGCATATGCTGATGACACTATTATTTTTGCGTCTGCACATGTTCCATCATTGATCAAAATAATGTCAGTTTTAGAAGGGTATGAGAGGGTGTCCGGACAGCTGATCAACAAGAATAAAAGCTCTTTCTATATGCATTCTAATGTATCGCACGGGCTTGTTAGAGTTGTTGAAAAATTACAGGCTTTAGAAAAGGCCAGTTTCCATTTAAGTATCTGGGATGTCCTATTTTTTACAATAGGATAAGAAAGGAGTATTACAACGAACTTATTAAAAAGGTAAAGAATAAGGTATATGCTTGGAAGGGCAAGCTTCTGTCATTTGGAGGAAAAGCTATTATAATAACTAGTGTGCTTCAAAGTATGCCAGTATATATGCTTTCTGTACTTCATCCACCAAACAATGTAATGGAGCACTTGCACAAAATGTTTGCCAGATTTTTCTGGATCAACAAGGAAGAAGGAAGAAGCAGACATTGGGCATCATGGCAAAATTTGTGCTTGCCGAAAGAGGAAGGAGGGCTGCGGTTCAGATTATTACAGGATGTGTCGAAAGCATTATCGCCAAGTTTTGGTGGAGATTTAGAACTACAAAAATATTGTGGTCTAACTTTATGTGGAACAAGTATTGTAAGAAAGAAATACCTACTGTTGTGCAGTTTAGACAAGGATCACATGTTTGGAAACAAATGTTGATGGCACGAGACAGTGTAGAACATGAAATTCTGTGAGAATTGAAGAGGGGTACAAAAAACATATGGCATGAAAATTGGACAGGATTAGGGCCTCTATATCATGTTATTCCAGAAGAATTTCAGATACAAGAAGACTTTCAAGATGTAAGTGAATTAAGACAAGAAGGAACACGGAATGTTCATTTATTGGAGCAGTTATTACCTGAAGATATAGCCACACATGTGAGGGAGAATGTTTTTTATCATCACACTGACAGTGGCTGGGATAGGCCATACTGGATGCCAACCTCTTCCGGAAAGTTTTCTGTTACTAGTGCTTGGCAAATATTGAGGCATCGAGCTAATTAAAAAAAAGAATTTGGATTGATTTGGATTAAGGGATTGCCATTTAAGATATCATTATTCCTATGGAGATTATGGAGGCAGAAGATACCTACAGATGATCTATGGAGAAAACAAGGATATATAGTTACTTTGAGATGTTGGTGCTGTCAGAATCCTCATGAAGAGACGATTGATCACATCTTTTTGACTAGTCCCACAGCTGTGAAGGTATGGA
>MCJB01035041.1:159176-193553 GCA_002018475.1 Nicotiana obtusifolia | reverse complement strand
CACTACTACAAAATTTATAATTTTACTAACTTTGAATATATTTCAAGGTTTGAAATTTGAATCTAATTATAAAGTTTGAAACTAATTGAAACTTTGTAAGAATATTATATAGTAACTTCTTTAATTCTAATTATAAGTTATATTTCAAAAACTTATAATTTCCTTCTACTACACTACTACAAAATTTATAATTTTACTAACTTTGAATATATTTCAAGGTTTGAAATTTGAATCTAATTATAAAGTTTGAAACTAATTGAAACTTTGTAAGAATATTATATAGTAACTTCTTTAATTCAAATTATAAGTTATATTTTCAAAAACTTATAAGAATATTATATAGTAACTTCTTTAATTCTAAAATTCGGATTTGAAACATATTTTTTAATTATTTATAAAGTTAAATAAATGAGTCAAATGGTAATTAACTAATTATTAAAAAAATCAAAAAAAAATAGAATAAACCGGTGACCGGACCGGATCGGACCGGTATACCGGCCACCGGTACCGGCACTGGTCCGGTCTAACGAGCTTTAACCGGTAAGTCCGGACCGGTTGGGACCGGTTTGGTCCGGTTTTTGGCGTGGTTATGGTACCGGACCGGAAAAAAAATCCGGTCCGTGACCGGACCGGACCAGTAGCCACTCTTATCCACTACTACCAACACAGTATCTTTCCCTTCTGATTTAGGTAATGAATCAATAAAATCCATTGAGATGTAAGTCCAGGCTTGTTGTGGAATTGGCAGTGGTTGCAATAGTCCAGGATAGGGAACACTTATTACTCTTGCATCTCTGGCAAACATCACATTCTTTGAATAAGTCTGTAACCTCCAAAGTCAACTTGGGCCAATAGAATACACCTGTCAGTCTTTTGATTGTTCCTTGTATCTTAGAATGTCACAACCCAACCTTGGGGAGCGCGATCAGTGCTCAACCGAGATACCCCAGTCGAGCAAGCCTGCACAATACCGTCTACCCGACTCACCCAAGAATAAAGAGAAGGTACATTTCATTGAGGAGAGGGTATACTGCTATCATTGCTCAATGCCGCCCGCTGTGGAACCACCTGCATCTATTAAAAATGCAGCGCTCTGGTGAAAGGGACTTCAGTATTTATGGAATAGTATTAAAAACTAAACACCCCCTCAATGGGACGAGTAACAGTACAATGATAAAGAAAAATGAAATCAATGAGGGCCTCATCAATATTAAAGTACCAAGTTAGGAGAAAGAATAAATCTCAAGCAAGTTTCAATATTTTAAGTTGGGAGATCTTTAATACTGATACACCACTGTGCTTTTAGCACGGAGTTCGATCTCACCCCGATCGACTAAGCTGACAATCTTAGGAAACACACCTACATTATGCTTGCTATTCAAATATAGTAATAGTATAATATCGTATCCACAGGGATTGGATTTAAACAGTATTCTCGTAGTTTCTAGCTTGGTTGCTATCCAAGATGATCAACAATTAAGATTTATATGATTTCTAATTAAAATTGGCTAAGAATCTAAATCTATTGACTAATGACAATTGCACCATGGATCAAGCAAAGAAGGTTATCAACGGAAGAAGATAGGGTTTTAATGGGAGAGGTGCAAGATAATTGTTTGGGATCTAACTCTAGATAATTCACTTCTAATGTTCAAGTGAGTCTCTCGAATTCACTCAATTATTAGTTAAAACGTTAGGCAAAACTCCTCTCTCGATTAAGTCTTAACCTCATAAGATGAACCAATTTAAGCACGCGAAGATATGCAAGAATGCGTAGTGGATTGGTCTTTAGGAGAACCTCTTTCTATTATCCTCCTAACTAGGTAATAAATGATTCAACCAACCTCTTTCGATTACTAATAAGAATTAATGAACTCAACCAACAATATAATGCAAAGATATCACAAGTTATGCCTCTCTCGATTACATGAACAAGTGAATATAGATGCAATAACTAAATCATCCAAAAACTTCAATACATAAAACTTCATCAATACACCAAATCCATCAAACCCTAAAGAGAACTACTCCATAGATATGGAGCAATTCATCACAAAAAAAGCTAAAGTATAGGAAAACATTAATTCGATCCAAACTCGGGTCTTGAGTGAGGAAGGAATGATGAAATCCTTGTGCTCGTGTTTTGCCAACTCCTCCTTAGCCTCCTTATGTCGAAAATGTGTCAAAAGCCCATAAAATAACGTGTTTCCATGTATTTATACCAAGTAGGGTCGGGCCCAAACGAAATCACCTTTCCTAGCCGAAACGTCTAGACTTGGTCCTCGACCCCCGAACACGATCTCAGCTTAATCCCTTGGGCTTTTACTCAGACTTCAAAGCTCCAAATAGCTCGAATTAGATTCACACATCTACATAGCTCGGAATCACTCCTACAAGGTATAAAACACACAATTAGTACAAAACACTAACAATTAAAGCTCAAAACAAGTAAAGTGCAGTAAATTAGAATGCAATAAGCGTCTAAAATACGTAATTATAGCCCACCGTCATAAGTCGTCTCACCCGAGATGTCCACTCACAATACCACCATGTGCGCGGCATGGCGTCTACTCTCAGCCCGACCGGTTATGCTGTCTCACCACAATGTCGTGTGGGTCGATGTCACCTCACATTTCGCTAGAAATCATCTCATCCCATTTAAGGGAATTATCTCAACACATCAATCTCATCCCATAATCGGGGAGAACTCTCACCGCCCCACATGGGGAATTTACCCCTCACTCACTCCTACACCGACACGTGTAGTTTCGGAGTTAGGCCATTTCAACCTACCCTTCCTCGGTGACTAAACGATACTCCCAATATTTAAGGAATTTGCAGCTCATTTCAATGTCTTTTACACTTCTCTTCATTTCATTGGCACTAGTGGCCTCTATGGTAATATTATTCTAGGCACGTTGGTCGTGTTTCATATATCATGCTCACTTCATTTGCTTTCATGCACCACCAAGGATTACCAACAACAAGGCATTTCTATTCAAGATTTTAAGCACATATGTGAGCAAATAAGAGTCTATACACAATGATATTTCTTACACAATTCGACATAATAGCTTTCATTAGAATCACGTCTTGAAGTTATAACATGTTAACACACAACACAAACATAGATCATATTCCCGAAGGATAATACAATAAGATAGAAGCATTCGGAATAGTCACATATATGATGATCAACCCGGGGCTTACATGAACAATGTGGGGTTCAATTCTAAGAGAGAGATTTAGCCAACATACCTCGCCTTGAGCGTCCTTAAATTACTACAATATTCCAAAAATCTTAGCGACTTCGATCTATTTGGAAATACAACAAAATTGAACACCAATTTGAAAGGAGTTCATGGTTCCAATTCATTTGAGCATTTTATCAAGCATTAGGTGTGCATTAAGGTTTCAAGCTCCTCCTATGGTGGATTCCTTCATCCACTATCTAAAGTCTACCCAATTGAGCTCAACAATCTTCTCACAAACATTGATAGTAACATGCATGCATAATGAACAACTCCCACACCCAAGAATTACTTTTCTCATTACCTATTTTTTTTGTTCAATCCCAAAATTGAGGGCTAGGGAATAGAGTCTTACCTCTAGGATGAAGACCTAGTGAGTTTTCCTTGTTAATCCTCCAAGCCTTGAGCAAGAATTTATGAACAATTAGTTTAGAAACCCCTCTCACTCTAGAGCACTTCCTCACTCTCAAAATATCGTAGAGTGGACCACATAACGGATTTGTGATCCGCAAAAGGGGCCGCAGAAGTGATGTCAAGAACTAGGCTGTTAGGGTTAGGTTTGCGGCAGGTCTGCGGTCCACAGACCAAATCTTGCGGTCGCATAATGCGCCGCAGAACTCCTCTCCAAAAATCTTCATGCTAGATCTGCGATGGATTGTGCGGCCCGCGAAAGTATTATGCGGTCGCATATTGGGCCGCAAAATGACCCTCCAAAATTAGCCATTTTCTGTTGCACTCCGCGGCCGATCTGCGGCTCGCAGAGTGATTCTACGGTCGCATAGTGGACTGCAAAAATACCCTGCTCCGCCAAAAATGTTCTTCAATTCCCCAACACACTGCTCTACAATCATCAACACATAAGTCCACCTTGGCATCACGAAACCCGGGTTCTAGGTTAAATTTTTACAGGGCCATACAAAGAATGCCCCTCATTGATGATGAATGCATCAAATTGACCAGTCTACTCCGCATATCTGTGTTTTGCCCAATCCAGATATTTCATTTAAAAATCAATAGGCCTTCATGTGCAGTGATTCCTTCTTGAACTCCAGATTGATTAGCCAGACAAGTGAAATGTTTTGCCACTTCTAAGTCGCCTTCATAACTGTTTAAAATTTCCTAAATCCAAGAAGGTTCAAGGTTAGAAATGGCAGTACAATGACCTTGATCTTTCAGCCTTCTGGATAAAGCATCAACTAATACATTCTCTGCCCTCTCTTATATTAAATCTCATAGTCCAAGCCCATCAGTTTAGATAACCCTTTTTATTGCAATAGGGTAGTCATTTTCTGATCTCTGAGGTATTTAAGACTGAAATGATCGGTCTTAATGATAAAGTGTGATGGCTGCAGCTATTAGCTCTTTTCATAGTGGATAAACCTTGATGTTTAGCACATAAGGGGTGACTGATAAAGGCTATAGGTTGACCACTTTCCATAAGAACTGTCCCAATACCCACATTGTAAGCATGCACCTCTACTACAAAAGTTTTAGTAAAGTCGGGAAGAGCCAAAACTGGAGCTTACTCATAGCTTCTTTCAATCTGTTGAATGATTCAGTTGCTTGGTCCTTCCACTTAAACTCCCCTTTTTTGAGTAACAAGGTCATGGTTTACTGATTTGCCCATAATATTGTATGAACCTTCTATAATATCCAGTTAACCCAAGGAATCCCTTAAGAGCCTTCGCAGTAGTTGGCAATTGCCAATCCTCGATAGCTGCTATGTAGAAGGATCAGTTTGTACCCCTTTCCCTAATATGTTATGGCCCAAGTAGTCTATTTGAGGTTGTGCAAAGGCACACTTGGACATATTGGCAAATAGTTTGTTTTGCCTTAACAATTGTAATACTGTACTCAGGTGGGTTTGATGTTCTTTAAGTGTCATGTTGTACACTAAGATGTCATCAAAGAAGGCCAGAATGAATCTTCTAAGATAAGGACCAAAAATCTCATTCATCAAAGATGGAAAAGTGGCCGGAGCAATGGTTAGACCAATTGCATCACCTTGAATTGCTAGTGGCCATGGTGGTTTCTAAATGCAGTCCTGCTTTATTCTCCCTCTTTCATCCTCACTTGGTGGTATCCAGCTCTTAAATCAAGCTTTGAGTATACTGTGGTGCCATGCAGTTCATCTAAGAGGTCCTCAACTATGGGGATAGGAAACTTGTTCTTCACTGTAAAAGAATTCAATTTTTTATAGTCAACACATAGTCGTCAAGTGTTATCTTTCTTCTTTACCAATAAGGTTGGGGATGCAAATGGAGACTGACTAGGCTCTACCACGTGTGACTTAACCATTTCTGCAATGATGCTCTCCAAGGCATTCTTCTGCTCAAAAGAATACCTATATGGTTTCAAGTTGACTAGTTCTATACCCTCTTTTAAAGGAATGCTATGATCACAATTTCTGGGGGAAGAGACTTGGGTTCTTCAAATGCATCTGAGAATGCATTCAGCAGTGTAGTCATTGTAGGGAAAGGTTTGCCACTATCAGGCTTGGTTTCCATGAGAGAGAGCTGCGCAAAACAGCCACGTATGCTATTCTTAAGCAGTTTGGGCAAGGTTCTACCTTTTATTGAGATCAATCTAACCTTATCTTCCTTGCCTAATAGAGTACTGAATCTGCCCTCCTTAAATAAGGAAATCATGTGAGGTCTTGTATATAGTACCACAGGGGCAAATATATCCACCCAATCCATTCCCAAAACCAAGTTGCAACTACCAACCTTAGCACTCATATTACAACAAAATTCCTCCTTCTACATGGGGCAAAGTTGTTCACATTTCATATGGTTCCATCAGCTATAGACACAAGCATGGGTCTCTTGCAAGACATCATAGGTAGCCTCAACATCTTTATAATTTGAGGATTAATGAAGCTATATGTAGAGCCACTATCAATGAGGATAATAAGCAAAATCTTCTTCACTATCCCTACTATTTTAATAGTACTAGGGGATATAACACCACCATACGTCACAGTAAAAGACACTTCCCCGTTTTCTACTTCTAATTGTTCGTCCACGTCTTGGAATTCCTCAGTTGCAACATCATGAAATTCCTCTCCATTTGGAATCTCATTTCCATTTATAGTGTCCCACATGTTAAGCTGTTTATAATTGGGTTTACACTGATGGCCTGGGAAATGTGGTTCATGGCACCGGAAGCATAGTTTCTTTTCTTTTAGCAACTCATAGGAAAGGTTCTTTTGGTTATTCTGTTTGGGAGGTTGATTTGGGTACTTTTGAGTATGGTTAAATGGATGTTTGAGTTGGACGAGTTTTGGACAAGAGAAGGTGGTTCGAGGCTGTTTGTTCTAGGAATTAAAAGACTCTTCATGGAGCTTAGAAATTTCACAAGCATCTCACAGAAGAAGGATTTGCTACTCTCAGCAATGGCTTAATTTCTGGTTTAAGACCTTTCACGAAGCTAGAAATAAAATGCATCTCATTCAAGGATGGATTTACAATCCTCATATGAGTCCTCAACTCTTCAAATCTAGCTTGATAAGCATCCACACTCCCTATTTGCTTAAGGCTGCTAAATTCATCGATAACATCCAGAGGTCTAAGATTGCCAAACCTCCTACAAACTTCCACAAAAAACTGCTCCCAATTCAAAATACTATCATTATCTAGCAAGAAGATTTCAAACCACAAGTTCATCTGCCCTCTTGCATTAAAATCTATGTAGTCAATCCTCTGATAATCTGGAACTTGGTAAACACGAAAAAATTTGTTACACCTTCTCAACCAGCCTCTACGATTTGTGGCGTCAAATTCCGAAAAGGGAAGCTTAGCTTTGGGTTTGTTTAGAGGTACAATATGGTTAATCTGAGCTAAAGAGTTTTACGTCGGGGGTAGGAATTAGGGATAGAGCTCCAATTGATTGGGATTGGGGTTTGTACTGCACTTGATACAAAAGGGTTAATATTAGGGTTTGAAGGAAGATTCAGTAGTGTGTCTAAGGGTTGGGATAGAGCAGGGTTCGCAACACTCGATCCCTGAAGCTGAACGGGGATTGGAGATAGCACTATACCCGTTGAATGTGTTGGGGTAGGTACAGGAGTCGGCGGGGGTGTGGAGAGAGGTGAATTGAGAAGGGAATTGGGCTAGAAACATATTCGGTACCTTTAGAGGAGCTGATTTATACGCTGGTAGTTGTAGCTAGGTAAGATCGTAATGAAGCTGGTGGTTCCGACCTCTGTTATGCTTCCCGTTGAATGAAGAATTGCTCCACTCTTTTTCTAGTTTCCTCCATGCTTCGACGACTTGCTTTAGTCTCGATTAAAGCAGTCTTAACCTGATTTAGTTCGAGCTTAAGTTTCTCAAACTTTTTGTTAGTGTCCGCCATAAACGCTTGAAGCTGGCTTCAATTTTTCGGATTGGCTCGTCGGAGCTTTGAGCTTTTCCCATAGCTCCGGTCATTGTCGTGGTAGTCCGAGATCGCAGGCTCTGATACCAAATGTTGTGGTATCAGCCACAGCACTAACAGAAAGAGAAGAGGAAGATAGAGAGAGAAATAAGATGAGAGGAGATAATAATATCTTTTTCCTTAATTCCCAAATGCTCTGTACGAGTACATATAAATCAGTGTAGTTGCTAGCTCACTAACTAATTACAAGGGCTTAACTGTAGATATAAAAACTTGCTGGCATACCCACTTGATTTGAAAATTTTTATTTCTGCTACTTACTTAAAAACAACCTATGCTTAGTGATAATAATGTCAAATACTACGTTGCCTTGCAACAGATCTTCGGATATGTAATTTATCGGACAAAATGACAAAAATAGTTGGTTATGTTCGAGATAGATCTAATTTAGTTCCTTAAATATACTAATGAGCAACTTGATCCTATTTTTCACATATATTTAACCAACTCTGATGGCTAGATTGACGAAAATTGTGAAAAAATAAAAGATTTGACAGGAACTTAATAAAAAAATAAGTTAAATAAGTACAAATAATAAATTTCAAAATCCTCGAATGAATTGTGATAGAATTTCGAATAAATTTTAAAACCCTCGAACCCATAATGTTCAATTAAAATATGCAATAATAATGTAACACACAGACCTCAAATCCACATGCACAGATTTTGCCTCAGATAGAGAGCTAATTTTGCCCCAATTTTTGCCAAGAAAAAAATTCAGGACATCAAGAATGTATAAAGAAAAAGAGGAATAAACTGCAAAAGCTAAGAAAGTAAATAAATACCTCCAGTACAATTCTAAAGTCCTCTTCTATGTCACATCAAAGGCGGAGCCAACCCTTCGGCTACGAATTCGGTCGAAACCAGTAACTTTAGTCCAAACCTTATATTTGTCTTAAGAAATTATTAAATATGCATAAATTATTAAGTTGGAACTCAATAACTTAAAAGAACTAGAATTCTGAATCCATACACTTCAAATCATGACTCCGCCTCTGGTTCACATGATCCAGTAGAGAGACGAGTTGCTAATATTTTTGGAAACAAATGCAGAATCCCAATGGACAAGCAAATTTATTTGAACAACTTCACTGAGAATTGAGGATGATAAAACTTCGCCGAAGGTCTAATTTGAAGCTATTTCTTTCAGATTTGGTATGAGCGTGTTTGTGACGGGGGGAAGCAATATTTTTATTTTTATTTTTTAATCGTTAGGCTCACGCCTTACATGTGTATAGACAATAAAATCAAATATGAAATTGATAGCATCAATTAAATTTTCCGGCGTGAATTCAGATTTAATTGAACCTCGATGTGAGTATCTAATACCGGGTGAAAAATAAAAAAAGAATACACCAATTAGAGAGAACTATCCAGCAAACACAAAAAGACATCAAATTGTGCAAAAATATTAGTCATAATTCAAAAGCTGTAGTAACAACCATAATCTCATTCAAATATTTTAAAATTAGAAAAAGGGAAATTATAGTACGTGCATTCTTCACAGTAATCATTTAATTCACTAGAGTTTATGAACCAGAAATCTATTATTCAACATATTCCCCATTTTAATACATAAAATGAACTTTTTTTTCATACTAAACTGAAATTTCAATCAAGAAAGGAATAACCCATGAATTAAATTTATCCAAACGTCTGAAAAGCAGCGGAAAATAGTTGTATCCCAATTAAATTATAGCAGCAAAAGGTAAATATAGCAAAAGATATTAAAATCTGAAAGTATTGTAATAGCATTACGGAAAAGTCTGGATGTTACCTTAAATCACTCCGGTGAAGATTTCATTTGGCGGAGCTCAAAAAGAAGGAGCCGAGTATTTGTGTGGAGCTTTTATTACCAGATAACTTTCAGTTTCGGGCTTGAAATAGGTATTTTTTTCATTCCTTATATAATATTTAAAATTTCTTTACCAAAAATATCTTAATTTTATATATTACACACCTTAAATAAGAATTACTTATAAATTATATACAGTCCATTATTAGTGCCTTAAATTAGGGAATTTAGTTACATCTTTTTTCTATTTTCTCCCCACTCCTCTTTTAATAAGATTCCTTCCAGTTGTGTATTACCTTTTTTAAGCCATAACAAACGGAACTTTAGTTAAGAAAAAGAAAAAAAATAAAAACGCTACAATATGACAACAACTTTAAACGCAATTGTCGCCAAAATTTATCCTTGTGTCCAGTTAAATTAAAGTGGAGAATCACTAGAAACATGATCTTAGCAAAAATGCCAGTATGTCAACTTGAAAAAACATATGTAATCGAAGGATGCGGCAAATGAGCACAATCATCTATATTTGTACTACTAAAGAAACACTTCACAAAAATCAATGAAGACCAAAAAGAACTAACTGGTTCAACAGAAAAATATTGTATTCGAGAAATAATGGTGCTCATTACATTGCGTTTTACTTGAGACCACATGTGCATCTCTACGTTACGATGATATACGGCCACGAGCCTGAATGCATCTTTCAATCTCTGCATCAAACGCAATTGTCGCCAAAATTTTTGATTCAACGCAAGGCAGTTGAATCAAGAAGCTTAATTGAGCGGCTTCGAAGTTTTAGCAGATTTCAAATTAACTTCAATCACCTCCAAACTTCGGATTCAACTTTGTATTAGTATTTCCAACAAGAATCTATGCTACCCAGTTAATTTCTCACAAAAAATTCAAATCTCACATAAAACTCAATTTCTCCGAAGTGTGACAGTGGCTCTTTTAATGTGAAGCTCGAAATTTATCCACTCAAATCATTTAGTTCCCATCAATATTCAAGTTTTTCAGTTCAAACAAACATGAATCAATGCACATGAGTCGACTTGAAATTCATTTTCCAATTTTCTTTCCTTAATAAATCAATTGAGAAAAGAAAAATGTATGGTACATCAACATACAAATTAAAATATATTTCGTACAAATTTTATGTAAATTTGAATATCTACAATAATATACATAGTAAAAATAAATTTCATACAACTAATTATATGGTATACAACTTATCTACAACTTTTATACATCATTTCTACCCAGTTAAATACAATTACAATATCATACAACTTAAATACAATTTTAATACAAATTTTATACAATATGACTTTTGTGTGTATTTTGTATATGATTTGTGTATATTTTGTAAGTGGTGTGTTCTTCTTCCTCTCTAAAATTCCAATCAAAACTTTATCTCTTAAAATAATTTTGATATATATCAATAATTTTATGTAAAAAGATAGTATTTATAACTTAAATAAAAGTTTCATAAAATAAATTTATACATTATGCAACTATTTTCGACATTCATACAATATTCAAGTAAAAAAAATAACTAAACTAGAGTACAACAACTTTAATATACTTTCATAAGTATATTGTATGTCATGGTTCTTCTTCTGCTTCTTCTTCGAGTTTCAATCTAAAATTTAGCCAAAATGAAGTTTAATCTTCACCAACCACTCTAAAAATTGAGATATAAACTCCAAAGAATATTCTCAATTGTTTACAACAACACCCAATCCAAACAAACAATAGTTTTTGAAAATCCAAATTCGAATTCAAACCTTTGGAGCTTTTTAATAGTTTTCAATGGTAGAGAATCAAACACCTTCATAATATATTGATTGACAATTTTAATCCGAACACCAAAATTGTGCAACATGAAGAAAAATGTAGAGTTAAAACTCTATATTAAAATAATAGAAATTCATTGATAAAAAGAGAGGATAAAAAGCAGAGAAAAGGAAGGAAGAAAAATTAGGGAAAGAACAGAGAAGGAGAGAAAAAGAGAGAGAGAGAGAGAGAGAGAGAGAGAGGGAGAGAAAGAGAGAGCAGCACAAAGATGGGATATAACTAATTCCCAATTCAATTCCTGATATAAAGGAAAACTCATTAATAATAATTTGTATGTAATAGGGAAATTATATATGCTCATGTAATTAAGTTAAAACTTGATTAGGTAGGGTAAATAGTTTCATATGTAGTATAGGAAGGTAAAAATCCCCCTGAAATTGTCCAATGGAAAAAATTTGGCTGGTGTAGCCGCTTTTAGGCCCTGTTGTTAGAGTTTAGCCACATTTTAAATGCATTGGAAACATAGCCCTCGATCTAATTAATTTGACATATTTGGCCCCAAGTAAAATAAGGAACACAACTCCACAAGCAGCCGATACTGGAGTTCGAAGCTTCGGGAATGATTCTTGAATTTTGAGCCTTTTCTAGTGTAAAATTCATGAATCGTTCATGGAGTTCAAAATAAGGTATTTGAAATAATATAAAAGGATTTAAACCCTAGTAATCATTACTGGGGTTTGAACCTATAAAGGTTTAGATTCCAGTAATCGTTACTGGAGTTTGAACTTAATAGGAATATTTTCACCAATGGTACCTCATTTAAACTCAAGGATAATAACCTGGAGTTTCACTTGCAGAAGCTGAAACTTCATGATTGTGTCATGGAGTTCAAATAAGGTACCATTGCTAGATTTTGAACCTATAAATATTTGAACTCCGGTATAGTGCGCTGAAATTTTGCCTTTAAAAGCTCTAAAGTCTAGTATCATATATTTTAAACTTCACTTGGAGAGTGTTTCGGACTCCACTATATTATGAGGGGGTTTTACTTGTAAAATATTTGAAATCCAATATTGATTGCTGGAGTTGTTCAGCATGTTGGGATACTTTTGTCCAGATTATATCCGTATTTAAATAGAAATGGCTAGAGTTTAATAGTTTTTTAAATTGTGACTAAATGCTAATAGCAAGGATAGAATGTAAATGATACTAATTTTACACGTCAAATGTCTTGATGGGCCCTTTGGATGTTCCTGTTTAAGGCTGAGTTTTTGGGCTGTTGGTATGAAAGAAGTGGGTGAAGTGCACAAATAGCCGTTTTCAGGACCCTATTTATAAGATATTTAGACTTAGCCACCTCAAATTTAGCACACAATGAAAGGAAACCTAATACCTGAGACTATTTTGAATCAAGGGGATCTAGACTCATCCTCTTGATATTTGGACCAAATAATATAATTCAACTTAGTCTATGGGTGTATTTGGAACAGTTGCGCTTAAAGCCTCATTGCCTATATCTTATCTTAAGACGAGATCGACACTCTACATGCTTCACTCTCAAATAGGACGCAAATTGAGGTGACCAAACTGGACGAACCTCCATAAATGAAGAAGAATCAGGTGTCTACCACATCTTATAAAGTTGTGGCTATTTTTAATATTCTTTATAAATGTTGGTATTTCAATCAACATCCCTAAACAATAGCAATAGATATTTTCGGAATGAACTTTTTTTTTTCAAAACAAAGATTATTTCTGTTCCACAGGGGGAAGGGGAAGTCGGATGGGGATGGGGAGAGGAAGAGAGGAACATTGAATATTGAACCCGCACTTGTTTTGTCAAAAAATTTCACCAGTACTATAAGCTTTGGTGATTTCTTTTGGGCAAAATATAAATTTGGACGATCGGTCAAAACTAATTACACTTGGTAGCTTAAAAGTATATACAATATGCATATTATATTTATATCCTACATAAATATACAAAAAGTTCTCGGAAAAAAATGACAGTTGTTTAAGATAATTTATCGTTTGTCGTATGGCTTATGATATAATCTCTCATTCCTCATCCTTTTTTCTTTCTAGCAAATGGTAACTTTTTCACATTAACAACAAAGAAAAAATAAAAGTTTAAAAAAAGAAAAGAAATGTAGAAGTAATACTATATTTTTTCCATACAAAATAAGTACTCAATATACCAATATTCTTTTAGTCTCTCATTCTTTTTATACTAGTAATACCCGCGCGATGCACGAAAACTCCATGTCAAATTATGATCTAAGTTATTTGGTTATATATAAATAATTTTAGAATTTAAACCTTATAGATAATCATTAGATATTAACAAAGAAACAGTACATATAAAAAAGATTAACCATTTCTCAAATCTCGTAGTGGATAATTTTATTTTCTGTTTTGGTATTATTCTCGACGGTGTCATTGGAACCTAAAAATAGCCAGGAACCAAAAAACTAACTTATATTTATGGTAAAGCAACCAAAGATTGAGACAGTAGGAAGGACTCTTTGGATACGACTTGAACCTTATTCAGTATGCTATAATTTTTTTTAAAAATTTTTCAATTGAAAATTCTAATTTCTAAGACTTTATATTTCAATAGGAATTATCTTTATTAATGATGTAAGTGAAGATATTATTCTTACTTCAAAATCAACCTTAATCGGCTATCTAAAAATTTAAATAATTTTTTAGCCAGTGAAATTTTATTTCACTATGACTCCATTTTGAAAATGTATTATGATTTGAGGTAACATTACTAGTGGTGAAGAATGAAGAAAGATATTTTTGAGTATGTGGCACGGTGTTTGAACTGTCAACATGTTAAGTATGAGCATCAGAGACCTGGTGAATTGCTTTAGAGGCTAGTATACCAGAGTGGAAGTGGGACATATCAAAATGGATTTTGTGGTTAGTCTGCCACGAAACCTGAGGAGATTTGATGTTGTGTGGGTCATTGTGGATAGACTAACCAAGTCTGCACACCTCATTCCAGTCATGACTACCTACACTACAGAGCAACTGGCTTGGATTTATCTTAGAGAGGTTGTTTGCCTGCATGGTGTGCTTGTGTCTATTATCTCGAATCAAGGCACTCAGTTTACATTATATTTTTGGAGATCCATGTAGCGTGAGTTGCGCATACAGGCCGAGATGAGTACGTGTAATGATCTAATCAGATCGTTTTGAGCATTTGCATTTCGTTCAGTTGTTTGAAGTCTTGAGTGGCTTCATATGATGTATTATGATTTGTGTGAATCGTCGGTTTTAGTTTTCAGGTAATTTGGGGTTGATTTGGAATAATGATTCTCAACTAGGAAGCTTTAAGTTGGAAGAGTTGACCAAGTTTGACTTTTGTGTATATGACCTCGAATTAGAGTTTTGATAGTTCCGTTATATCCAAATAGTGATTTTGGACTTGGCCGTACGCTCGAATTTATATTTGGATTTTTTTGAAGGTTTTGGCTTTAATTCGCGAAGTTGCAATTTAAGCACTCGTTGGCTCTGCGTCTACCGAAAGTCGGTAACCTTCGTCACCGTCAGCATTTGGTACGCTCTCGATAGCTTCAATAGTTCACTGAAAGCCTTTAGTGTAATAAATCTCAAGCCCTTCAGAAAGAAAAACATAATAAAATAATGAATTAATTAATATTAATTAAAATTATTTAATAAAAAAGGTTTGGTTAAGAACTATTGACGGTAAACCATAGCAGTTATAGTCACTCAACGGAGATGTTTGCCTTTGTTTGGAAAAAGAAATTCTAGGAGGGTAATCATCGAATGAAAAGACGCGTAACGTGTATATAATATGTAAATGCAAATATCTGGTCGATAGTCATAGGTTTGGGAGTTGACCTTGATGATATCGGATTCGGATTGTGGTTCTAAAAATTTTAATAGATTCGTTATGTCATTTGGGACTTGTGTGCAAAATTTGAGGTCATTCCGGGTTGATTTGATATGGTTCAGCACGAGTTTTGGAAGTTGAAATTTTAAAAGTTCATAAAGTTTGATTTGAGGTGTAATTCGTGGTTTTGATGTTGGTATGTGAGATTTGAGGCCTCAAATAGGCCCGTGTTATGTTTTGGGACTTGTTCACATGTTCAGACGGGGTCTCGACGGGCTGAGTGAGTTTCGGATCATTTCCAAGTTCTTTGGCACTACTGATTTCTGGTGTTTCAGATCTTCTTCGTGATCATGAAGATTGGGCCGCGATCTCGTAGTGTATTGTGGGACCTGGGTATTTCCTTCCTTGTGTTCGCGACTGGGTACTTGCTTTCGTGTACCTTTGTGAGGACTAATCATCGTGGTCGCGTCAGTTAGATCGCGTTCGCATAGAGTTGGGTTGAGGAGCTGGGAGCTGGAGGAAATGTCGTCGCGTTCGCGAAGTAAAACAACATTCACGAAGGTCTGGATATATTTTGCGTCGCGTTCGCAAAGTCCATACCGCGAACACGTAGGGTCTTTTTATGGCGGTGAGTTTTTGTTCATTGTGAACGCGAGGGTCCTTCTGCGTTTGTAAAGAGTATACTTGGAGCAGACCTTTAAGTACTCTATTTCGTACCTTTGAGTTATTTATCATATTTTGAGTTGGAGAGCTCAGATTTCAGCAATTTTGGACGCGATTTTCACTACATGAATTGTGGTAAGTTTTTCTACTAGGTCTTTATTATATTCCATGATTCAATCTTCGTTTTGGCATTTGATGATGATTTCAAAATAGAAATTGGAGGGTTTTGTCTAAACTTTTCTTAAGTGAATTTTTTGAGTTTTGAACATCGATTTGGAATCGGATTTGAGTGAAATTAGTATGGTTATAGTAATTGAGTGCTTTGTCAGAATTTTGAGTTTTGTCAAGTTTCGAGGTACGGGCCCGGGTTTGGCTTTTTAGTTTTCTATGAGTATTTGATTAAAGATTCTACCTTTATCGCTTGGGTTTGTTTCCCAAGGTATTATTGCTTTTAGCTAGTTTCGAGCCGTTCGAAAGTTGATACGCGCGGGATGGTATTCCTAGAGTGGTGTTTGGCTTGCTCGGTATTTGTCTTGGCATGTTTGAGGTAATTATCTTATCTAAACATGGTTGAGGCACATGTTTCTTGAACTATTTGAGATAGCAACGTACTATGGGTGCGCATATGTGTGGGGTTTGATATTATGTGCGAGCACTCGGGTATTTATCCATGCTCGGGGTAGTGCTTAGGCTATGATATGCCTAGAATTGACTGTTAAGCTTTAATCTATAATATTTCTCATAGTTGTAACATTGTTATGAACTATTTGATCCATGTTTGAGGTCACAAAGAGGCTAATTCCTTGAATAAACTTGGTAATTGCTATTTCTGTGATGTAATCGCCGATTTGAGCTATAATAGCACACTTTGTATATGCCTATACTTTACATGTTATTTTAGTAGTCCAGGAGCATGAATCGAATATATATTCATCATATACATGTGTTCTTGTATACATGCTTCTGTGTGATATGATTTCGACTAGATGCCCGTGACCACATTAGGCGGATTGTGTTGTTATGCATGTGACCACACCGAGCGGATTGTGTTGGTATGCCTGTGACCACTCCCGCCGGATTGTGTTGTTATGCCTGTGACCATGCCGGGCGGATTGTGATATAGCCTGTGACCATGCCGGGCGGATCCATCATATTGAGCCTGTGACCACGCCGGGTGGATTATGATATTGAGCTTGTGATTATGCTGGGTTGGCAGCACGTTAGATTGGTCGTGCTTGCGTGTGGATAAGTATCCATCCGCTTAAGGTCACCCTCTCATGTTTCTCTCTTGATGTTGTACACGGAGATTGTGAGAAACTGATGGGTTTCTGGTTGATGTGAGCTTTCGGAGAGCTGGTTACTATATTGGATCGGGTTGCACGTCGCAACAGGCCTTACTGGCTTATTGTTGTTGGATCGGGTTGCGCACCGCAACAGACTGATATTTGGTTATTGCATTTCATCTTTACTTGCAATTTCCTTGACTGTTACCCTGATTTACTTGCATATCTTCTTTATATGCTGGATTGTTGACTGAATAGAACACATTAAAAACAGGAATTGTGAGCATCAGAGTGGTTATACCTGAGATTTCCTGATTTGATCATATATCTATTCTATACTTGTTGAAATTATGAACTGTACAGGTGTTTGTGAGTATCATTTATAATTCTTGCTTGTTTTACCTCATCAAAGTTAGTTAGGTTACTTATTGAGTACATGGGATCAGTTGTACTCATTCTACACTTCTGCACCTTGCGTGCAGATCTTGGAGTTGTTGCTGCTGTATATGGCGGGAGATGGCATTGGAGACCGCATTCCAGTTATGGCTATCACTTGTCCTTGGTATCTTTAGATTCGAAGTCTGTTCATGTACATTCCAAACAAATGTTGTAATTATTTCAATTTTGTTTTGTAACGCTTAGTCTTAGTGGCTCATGACTTGTACTGCCAGTCCTTGTGTGTTGTATAAAAGTTCAGTTATTTCATCATTTGTTTCTCATTAATCTCATTTAGAATATGTTGGCTATTAGTTGGCTTACCTAGCCGGTGGGTTTAGGTTCCATCACGACTAGTGGATTTTGGATCGTGACAAGTTGGTATTAGAGCTCTAGGTTCATTCGGTTCTGCGAGTCATGAGCAAATGTCTAGTAGAGTTTTGTGGATCGATATGATGACGTCCATACTTATTTTCGAGAGGCTACATGGCATTTAGGATAACTTCCCATCCTTCTTTCCTTATCATGCAACATTAAGTCAGCTTTAAGCGTTTCTCTTTGAATTCCTTCCACTCACTCGTATGCGTATATGAGCGTTCGGTATCAGCTGTGCATCGATGACTTGTGATTCCATGGATGAGGTGCGGGATGTGCTTTTCATGTTTTGGTGATGGGCTAGTCTGGAAGACTTGAGGCCAGGGTTGGACCGTAGCTTGGGCTCGGTGGTTTAAGTTGTGAAAACATGTGCTTTTTGGCCTTCTATATCCGTTAGTATCCCTAGGAGCGGGATTTATGGCTCGAAGAGTGGTTGGATGGCTATATGATGAATATGAGGTGACTGCGGGATGTGTTCATATGGCTTCGATGTGACGAGAAAGGTTGCTTGGATATGAAAAAGAATATTGGATGCTTGATTTCTGTCTTGATGTGTTGTACAGTCTTGAGTTATGATCATATTGAATGATCTTTCATGTTGTTCAGTTATGGGATAAAGTAGATTCTTATAATTTGTTGACGATTTTAGACTCGGGAAGATTAAGTGATTGCACAGTGGTTTTGGCCATGGTAGGGCATAGTAAAAAGCCAATTTGAGGCTAAGCATGTGGGTTATCTCCTACGGGGTGGTCTGCTGATGTGTGATCCTTATGATGTTGTGTGGAGATTTTATATCTACCAATGGGTTATATGTGTTGTGATTAGAGTTTGGATTGGTCGAGAAAGTCGGATTGACTATCACGAGGATGAATGCGAGCTCAGTAGATGATTTGAGGTACTTTATAGTTTGTGTTGCATGAGCTTACAAACAATTTAGTTGAATCTCAGTGCGAGATTATGACAGTAATAGAGTATGGGCATTGTGAGTTATCAGATATTTTGTTCTATGGTATTGAGCAAAGTGGGAGAGTGTGCCATCGAGGATTTGATTACATGGTTATGTATTATATTGATTTCGGTCTGAGGCATACTTGTGGATAGGTCATGACTTGCAGAGGCTGGTTTCAAGGATGACTCAAGGAAGGAAATTTATGGATGCATGATGTATTACACCTTATGAATAAATGGAAGTCTTGGAAATGGTTTAGGGTTGCTGTTCGTGATGGATGTAATGTACTAAGAAAAAGGTATTCACTCGGTTGCTTAAGGGTATGGATTACTTCTTTGGGTGTTGGTGTGCAAATAGAGCACATGTCATTCGGCTCATTTGGGCGGTGCATTTGAGATTTGAAAGTGGTGGATAACTCTCGAGAAGATTTTAAAGAATTCAAGATTCATATGTGGCATTTGGAGGATTTTTCCCGGATTTATATATGGCTGAGATATGAGATTTGCAGTAGATGGTGCCGAGACTTGCGATATTTCTGTATCATTATCGATTCTACATTTAAGCATTTGAGAGGTTAAAAGAAATATATTTAGATTCACATAAGGTCACTTCAGAGTGGGTATCTGGGATGCGGTATTTTGAGTGCTTAGAAGGGAATACAATGGCTTTTGGGCTTTAGGGCGACGTCATTTCATGCTAGGATCTCATGTGACGAGTTTTAGTTGAAGATCATGGTATTATGGTAAGGAGAAGTGTTAATTTGACGGCAATTCAAAGGAAACTCGGAGGATATAGAACAACTTGGTAGTAGGTTGGATAAGTATGGTAATGGAAATGATCGACTCGTTTGGACCGGTGTTTTGTGGCAATATTCTTGAGTTTGGCGACCTCCGCGGCTTGGTTGAGTTAGAGGGATTCAATTTGATGGCTTGGTCTTTTGCTAATGGGTTTCGAAGAATTCTCGATAATTTCTACCAGCATGAGAAGTATGTTGCTTATTGTGATTTTCTGCCGGATAGGATTAAGTGGAAGATTTCCGACTGATCAAGTATGTATTCTACTTATGACTCAGAGTTGATAATGGGGTTCTCGTGTTTTCATATGATGGCTTGATAATGCGGTGCATCGTGTGGGATTGAAGTTTGCATGTACTACGTTGCGGTTCAGTTTTGAAGGGAAGGTCATGAATTTTAGACAGTATGGACGCTTATATTTAGATGAATACTAGTACTATTTGGTATTACCTGCGAAGGGTGCGCATTTCAGAAGGCGCCTTGTGTTTTAACTTACGGATGCTTCATTGGTAGTGCGATACTCGCCTGGTTGATGACCTGCTGATGTTTGAATTTTACTATATGGAACGGAAGAATTATGGAAGTATTTCTCGCGGAATGATTATGTATAAAGAATGTGATGGTTATTTGAGTGGTGGTGATGGGATCAGATCTAGTAATTCCTTTGTATTCTTATGGTTTGGAGACTTGAGCTTCAGAGGCATATTGTTTCTTGTTTGTAGACTGCAAAGATATGGCCAAGTTAGCCAGCTGATAGTAAGTGTTGCAGATAGGTTCCAGTTGATCCCTAAAGAGGTTATAAACTCATTTTGGAAGGATCAGAATAGATTTGGAGGCCATTGGTAAGCCTATGAGGATGTGTATTCTACACCGGGTCGGATTTGTTGGGTCAACATGATTATTGTTGAGGGGTGTGTCATTCAGTTAGACTTGAGCTTGTTCGTGTTCTGATATGTTCTATGTATTATTCTTTGATACTACGATGAGTGGTAATCTGTTGGCTAATTATACTCGTGATGCAGTTCTGTTTGGGCCTTGTGGCAAAATTCAAGCGAAATGGCTTTTGGGGTGTGGAATGGCTGATTGCGCCTTGGCTATGGTCTTTCCTATTGGTTTGGTATATTGTGCTATTTGTTTCTCCATGGTTATGGTCCTGCGCTTTGTGTGGTTGTTCTTCACTTGCGTAAGGTTGTTGATTTTGAGCATTGTGGCTCGAGGTATTTCATATCGATCAGTGTTTGGACGAGGTCACGCATTGGCGGGGTTATGTTGGGATGTGATCCTTTGTGATAGATTCGTGTGTCTTGATTCTACTATGTATGATGGGTTCATAGCATTGCATCTGTAGTGGCACTTGTTGAGCTTGCGGGGCGATTCTCTTATTTGAGTCACTTTCAAGGTTTGAATACATATGAGTTATTGCTTATAGGTGCACGGAGTGCACAACGTGTGGCTATAGATGATATTTGTGTGTCATGTCGGTTCAACAACTTGTACTGAATGAGATGAGGGTATTGGACCTAGAACTAGTGCTATCGGATTTGATTGCGGTATGTTTGAAAGAATAATTTCACTAATCAGCTTAGAATTTGTCTATGGTCCTTGTTGGACGCGAGAGCTCCATGACTTGTTGATCTGATGAGTGGTTATGAGTTTCTGGTTTCTTTCATCATCGGCGGTGTACCGAGGTTTTGAACAAGGTTTTATTTGATATGAGGTTTATTACCGGTACCAAATTTGTTTTAGTAGCTACCCGAAAGTTATTGCTTTGAGTATTTGAGTTATGTGGTATATCACGTGATTACATCTTGGGTTATGGTTATATCTTGGTTCAGCCTGTTCAGACTTATATAGTGTATAGATCTGAGGATCGGGTCTTGTAATGGATTTCGGATATTAGAGATTTCATTCTGAGGTTTATGGGCTAAGGTTGAAGAGAAGATCTTCAGTTAGGTTGTGTTGTCGGACTTATATGGATTGGGATGACGTGGGATTACCCCCGGGGTATGTGCATGGTAAGTTTACACAGTGAATTGATAGCTTTGGAATGACTCTTGGCCCGTTCGAGGATGAACGCATGTTTAAGTGGCGGAAAATGTAACGAACAAAACCGGCTGTATTAAGCATTTGCATTTCGTTCAATTGTTTGAAGTCTTGAGTGGCTTCATATGATGTATTATGACTTGTGTGAACCGTCGGTTTTGGTTTTCAGGTGATTTGGGATTGATTCTCAACTAGGAAGCTTTAAGTTAGAAAAGTTGACTAAGTTTGACTTTTGTGTATTTGACCTCAGATCTGAGTTTTGATGGTTCCGTTAGATATAGATGGTGATTTGGACTTGGCCGTATGCCCGAATTTGTATTTGGATGTTTCTAGAAGGTTTGGCTTTAATTCGTGAAGTTGTAATTTGAAGGTTTGGAAAGCTCAAAGGTTTGGCAGTTGACTTTAATGATATCGGATTCAGATTGTGGTTCCGAAAATTGTAATAGCTTCATTATTTCATTTGGGACTTGTGTGCAAAATTTGAGGTCATTCCGGTTTGATTTGATATGGTTCGGCACGAGTTTTGGAAGTTGTACGTTCAAAAGTTCATAAAGTTTGATTTGAGGTGTGATTCATAGTTTTCATATTGTTATGTGAGATTTGAGGCCTCGAGTAGGCCCGTGTTATGTTTTGGGATTTATTAGCATGTTCGGACGGGGTTCCGTGGGGCTCGGGTGAGTTTTGGATCATATCCATTTTTTGCACGGCTGATTTCTAGTGTTTCAGATCTTCTTCGTGATCGCAAAGATTGGGTCGTGATTGCATAGTGTATTATGGGAGCTGGGTATTTCCTTCCTCGTGTTCGCGACTGGGTACTTGCATTCGCGTACCTTTGTGAGGCCTGAGCATTGCGGTCGCGTTAGTTAGATCGCGTTCGCATAGAGTTGGGTTGAGGAGCTGGGAGCTGGAGGAAACGTCTTCGCGTTCGTGAAGCAAAAGACGTGTTCGTGAAGGTCTGGATCTGCCGTGCATCGCGTTGTGAAGTCTATGCCACGAACGCTTAGGGTCTTTTTTTGGCGGCGAGTATTTGTTCATCGCAAACACGAGGTCCTTCCGCATTTGCGAAGAGTATACCTGGAGCAGACCTTTAAGTTATTTATCATATTTTGAGTTGGGGAGCTTGGATTTGAGCGATTTTGGAGGCGATTTTCACCACATGGATTGGGTAAGTTTGTCTACTCGATTTTGATTATATTATGTGATTCTATCTTTGTTTTTGACATTTGATTGATGATTTCAAAAGAGAAATTGGGGATTTTTTTTTGTCTAAAATTGATGCAATATTAAACTCAGAATGCAAGAAAAAAAAGATAGAAGCAAGAACTCAATGATCTACCAAGACTATAAGTAGGAACTAGTCTACTTACCTTCTTGATGAAGCCAAAGAGGACCTATACTATGCAAACAACACTCAAGACAGCTAAGGACTTACAAGCTGTTTGATCAATAGGAGGAACAAGTTCAATATGGATTCACACCAAGTATTGGACAATTTCACACAAGGAATTTTGGAGAGCAATAAGCCGCCGATTTTGATTAATAATAATGGTCAAAAGGTGCTGAAAATAATATAGTCTTGGGGCTTATATAGGATGAGGCCTTAGCCTAAAACAACTAGGAAAGGAATAACTAGAAAAAAGGCCAATAATTTGGCTAAATATCAAGCGACCACGCATGGCTAATTAAGTGTCATTGTCTTACTCAAAACCAACTATGCAAAATAACTAATAAGAGCTAGTTGAGGCGTTCATTGAGTTCTCGGCCTCAACTAGTGCACGGTCCTCCTTCTCCAAGGCTAACCAACACCTTTTCTTGTCTTATCCAACATGCTGCCCGCTTCTTCCACACTTGCGCAATCATGGCTCTTCATCACCATTAAGTGGATATCATGAAGCTCCTTAGTTTGACTCCTCGTAAATGGTCTCAAAGGCACAAACGTAGCTTGATCAGGCTTGCCTGCATCATCCTCCCCTTCTTGAGAAGATTTTGTCCGCGAAATCGAGCCATTATCATCTCTCAAAGCGGCGCTAGCTGCAACACAGGGAGTTAAGTCAGAAAGGTTGACCGATTTAGAAACACTATACTCACCAGGCAGGTCTATAACATAGGCGTTTTTATTGATCTTTTGCAGCACTTGGAATGGACCATCTCCTCGCGGGGCTAGCTTCCCCTTCCTTTGGTTCGGGAACCTCTCCTTTCGGAAGTGCACCCAAACCCAATCACCTTTCTTCAAGTCCAGCTTTTTCCTCCCTTTATTCTTCTTGGTCTCCACCTTCTCATAAGCTTCCTCCAAGTTCTTCCTCACCTTATCATGCAACTCGAGCAACGTGGCTGCCCGGTTTTCACCATCAACACTAATAACTGCATCTCTCGGAAAAGGAGTAAGATCAAGTTGAATCAAGGGATTAAAGCCATAAACATTCAAATGGAGTTATGCTAGTCATTCTATGCACAGTTCTATTATAAGCAAACTCCATAATAGGCAATCTATCAACCCACGTCCCCGCTTTCCCTTTGGTCATAGCTCGAAGAAGAGCTCCCAAGGTTCGGTTAACAACCTCAGTCTGACTGTCAGTCTGTGGATGATGAGACGTAGAAAACAACAGTTTGGTGCCAAGAGCACCCCACAAGAACTTCCAAAAGTGACTCAAAAATTTTGCATCCCTATCACTAACAATAGTACGAGGCACACCATGCATCTTTAACATATTAGCAATAAACAAGGAAGCAACATGTTGTGCATCATCACATTTTTTACAAGGAATGAAATGAGCCATCTTAGAGAACCTATCAACAGCCACATAAATACTATCATGACCACCCCTAGAACGAGGCAGCCCCATCACGAAATCCAGAGAAACATCTACCTAAGGACTAGTAGGGACGGGTAAGGGAGTGTACAAACCATGATTACTAGACCTAGACTTAGCCCGTTTGCAGTCTAAACAAGCTCCACAAACACGCTCAACATCATGCCTCATCTTAGGCCAATGAAACTACTCCCCTAATATAGCCAAGGTCTTATCTACCCCAAAGTGACCCATCAAGCCCCCACAATGTGCTTCACGCACCAGCAACTCGTGCCATGAAGACTCGGGTATACAAACTCTCCCCTTCTTAAAAAGGTACCCGTCATGCTATTGATATTTCTCTACTCACTGCCCACTAGCTATGGCGTCACACACACTCTTATGCTTAGGGTCATGCATATACATAGACTTAATACTCTCAAAACCCATCAGCCTAGATGCTAATGTGGTAGCCAAAGCAAACTTCCTAGAAAGTGCATTAGCCACTATATTCTCCTTTCCCTTCACCCTACATCTATCATGAAACAAGTTCTCATGCTGCACATCTCCTTCCTCCTTTACACTCATGGACTCAAGTTCCTACGCACCACTAAGGACATATTCATTCCTTCATCTTCCACTACCTCTTCGTCACACTCAACCAAATCAGCCCCCTCATCTCCCCCAATCTCCTCATCACTCTCTACCTCACAAATAGTGCCATCATTAAGAATAAGCATGGTCTTTCGCGTAGGGCAGTCCTTAGCGAAATGCCCATAGCCTTTACATTTATGACATTGAAAGGAATATGCACTAGGAGAATTAAGTTGAGTTTTAGAGTTACCTCCGGACCCCTTAGGATCATTTTTAGGCGTCACCTTTTCGGCTGGCCTTTCACCTCGCGGCTCACACTTGCTCCACCGGTGCTCGGCGTTCTCCACTCCTTGTTTCGATGTATGGAAGTCAAATAAGAAATTCCTCTATAGTGGGCTGCCTTATCTTCTTTAATCATCTTTTCAGCTTCAATGGCAGCTAGGAGTACATCATGAAGAGAAATAAATACGTATAGCCTCAACTGATTGGATATGTCATGATTCAACCCATTCTTGAACTGTATAATAGCCTCATCCTATTCTTTGTCTTCCATGTCAAGCGATAGGCAGATTTTCTCAAAGTCATCATAATATTCTTCCACAGATTTTAGTCCTTATTTCAAGTCATATAACCTCCGGAGTTGCTCTTGTTTGTGTTTTGGGTTGACATACTTACGAGTCATTAGTTGCTTCAATTCTCTCCATGTTATGCGTGCAGGTTGATTATTTCTAGCTCTCGATCATTTCTCGGCCTCCTACCAAGTAGAAGCATAGCACTCAAAGGCAGTGATGGCATACATAGCCTTCTTTTCCTCGGTCATATCATTGAATTCAAATGTCCTCTCAACTTGACATTTCCACTCTAGAAACTGGTCAGGATCACTAGTTCACTTGAATGCAGGGATAGTAACCTTGACACTGTTCAAGCCATTCTCACGGCCACCATGGGCTGGTTGAAAGCCCTCATAATATTCAACATGTTCATCGAACTCAAGCTCTAAATTCCTTCCACCAAAACCTCCAAGCCCCCTTCTAGGACCACGGTCAAAACCATTCCCACATGGCCACGGCCCCCATATGGTTTTCTCACCCTCGGGTCTCGCTGCCCTAGATCGTCATCATCAAACTCCTCAAACTTGGGTTGATCATCCTCACGGGTTTCTCTTATTTCCCCGGCGGGCGTTACATTTGGGCTGGCATTAATAGTGGTATATTACCCCGAGGAATTCCCAAGGTTCTTACATTGTGAGCACTTCTGTCCCTCAACTCTAGTTGACGAGCCATCTCCGCAAATTGTTCAGGTCTTATGGTGGAACCATAACTACTTCCTTCCCCAGCATTTTTCTGAGTACTAGCGGATTTTTCAAAGTTCTCCATTCGGGTGCTAATTGCCCTTACTTCAGCCAAGAGCTCGGCTAAAGTGATGTCAGGCACGAACTTGTCTCATTCAGTAGCCATGTACCTGTAAAAGAAACAAGACTAGAGAATGCATTAAGGTTAGTAAAATACCTCACTCACTCCCTTACTTTTGAATGACACTCGGGGTTCACTCAATATTTTAGGTAGGATTTCTCAACTTGTCCCAAAATGGACTCCTCTAATTGATCAAGTTCCTCAACGACCTTTCAAGCTCACAAGTTCACTATTTCTCTTCAGGGTGAGTAAATTTATGAGACTCTATAGGCAGACAACTTTTAAAGTGAGCACAAGAAGTCAAGAATTAACTACGAAGTGAAAATTCTGAGTTTTAGCACGAAATCCTACAAGCTCAAAAATTAGTAATTAGCTGAAGTAGAAAATTACCTAAGAATTACTAATTAAAAGTAGTGCAATCAATGAAATAAGGAAATTCTAGTGAAATCTTTTGAATTAAAACCCCTAGGTAGGCGCCACTAGCTTCCCCTTCTAGAACGAGATAAGTTTTTCCTTTTTCTCCTTGCTTTCACACTCTAATTTGGAGAATTTTTCCCTATCCTTTCACACTTGAGGGCCGAATTCCCTCTCCCCTTTCCCTTAGGATAGCTGCCCCTCCTACTCCTAAACCCAAAGGAAAAACAATTCCTTTTTTGGAATAAAATGGGTAAACTTCTCCTTTTTGGAACGGGAGTTATTTTCCTCTTGAACTAGGCTTAGGGTTTCTTATTCTTCTCCTTCTCCTAGACACCTATCCCAAGCTCTTACACACTCAAAATTTTCAACAATTCAACTCTGAGATTAAACGTGTAGATGCTTATGAATGCACGGTTCAAACAGTTCACTACGTGAATTAATTCAAGAACAACAAGTTGGTGTCCAAGAACTTCAAGAATTCAATGCAAAACATGTCAAGAACGGCCTAACACACATCCACACGTCCACTAATTCAAGAACAACAAGTTGATGTCCAAGAACTTCAAAATTCAATGCAAAATACGTCAAGAACAGCCTAATACACGTCCACTATGTCAAGGTGATGCTACCCTATTTGTTCTTTAACAATTCAAATCCTTTCTTCCAAGAACTATCAAGATTTCAACCAAGAACAATGGACAAATCATCTAACAATCCAATACACTCCAAGAATTATTCAAGAACGCACCATATGCTAAAATGTTTCAAGAAACACATCAAGACTCCAACCTAGGGTTTCAAGAACGGCTCTTAACAATCAAGAACTTCAGGATTTCAACCCTAGATGTGATAACAACTTCAACCAACAATCAATTCACGGCTGTTTCTCTTCTTTTCACATTTTTTTTCACATTTTTTTTTAATCAAAAACGAAATTCAAGAACTCTAAACTAGAAACCTAAAACTAAGGCACGAAGAACAGGATTGGGGTTGTAAAGACAAACCATTTACAAGGTCTGATACCAACTGATGCAATATTAAACTCAGAATGCAAGAAAACAAAGATAGAAGCAATACACTCAATGATCTACCAAGACTATAGGTAGGAATTAGTCTACTTACCTTCTTGATGAAGCGGACTTATACTATGCAAACAACCCTCAAGACAATTAAGGACTTGCAAGCTGTTTGATCAATAAGAGGAACAAGTTCAATATGGATTCACACCAAGTATTGGACAAGTTTACACAAGAAATTTTGGAGAGCAATAAGCCGCCGATTTTGATTAATAATAATGGTCAAAATGTGCTGAAAATAATGTAGTCTTGGGGCTTATATAGGATGAGGCCTTAGCCTAAAACAACTAGGAAAGGAATAACTAGCAAAAAAGCCAATAATTTGGCTAAATGTCAAGCGACCACGCATGGCTAATTAAGTGTCATTGTCTTACTCAAAACCAACTACGCAAAATAACTAATAAGAGCTAGTTGATGCGTTCATTGAGTTCTCGGCCTCAACTAGTGCACGGTCCTTCTTCTCCAAGGCTAACCAACACCTTCTTGTCTTATCAACATGCTGCCCACTTCTTCCATACTTGCGCAATCATGGCTCTTCGTCACTATTAAGTGGATATCATGAAGCTCCTTAGCTTGACTCCTCGTAAATGATCTCCAAGACACGAACGTAGCTTGATTAGGCTGGTCTGCATCAAAAATTTTCTAAAGTGAATTTTTGAGTTTTGAACATCGATTTGGAGTTGGATTTGAGTGAAATTAGTATGGTTGGACTCATGATTGAATGAGTTATTAGGATTTACGAGTTTTATGGGGTTCCGAGTTGTGGGCCTAGGTTTGACTTTTTGGTTTACTTTGAGTATTTGATGAAAGATTCGACTTTTATCGCGTGGGTTTGTTTCCTAATGATTTATTTGATGTTTTAGAGTTGCTTTTGGCTAGTTTTGAGCTGTTCGGAGGTTGATACGTGCGGGATGGCATTTCTAGAGTGGTGTTTGTCTTGCTCGATATCTGTTTTGGCATGTTTGAGGTAAGTATCTTATCTAAAATGGTTGAGGCACTAGTTGCCTGAATTATTTGTGATCTGCGTGCTATGGGTGCGCATATGTGTGGGGTTTGAGCCCATGTGTGAGCACCGAGGTATTTATCTATGCTCGGGGTAATGCTTAGGCTATGATATGCCTAGAATTGATTGTTAAGCTTTAAGCTATAATTTCTCGTATTTGTAACATTGTTGTGAACATGTTTGAGGTTACGAAGAGATTAATTCCCTGAATAAGCTTGGTAATTGCTATTTCTGTGATGTAATTGCCGATTCGAGCTATGATAGCACACTTTGCATATGCCTACACTTTAGCATATTATTATACCAGTCTAGGAGCATGAAAAATTATATTTATTCATCATATACATGTGTTCTTGTATACTTGCTTCTATGTGATATGATTTGGACTAGATGCATGTGACCACGCTGGGTGGATTATGTTATTATTCCTGTGACCTCGCCGGATGGATTGTGTTGTTATGCACGTGACCACGCCAAGCGGATTGTGTTGATATGTCTGCGACCATGCCAGATGGATTGTATTGATATGCCTGTGACTACGCCAGGCGGATTGTGATATAGCTTGTGAACACGTTGGTCGGATCTATCACATTGAGCCTGTGACCATGCTGGGCGGATTATGATATTGTGCCTGTAACCACGCCGGGTTGGCACCATGTTGAATTGGTTTTGCTTGCGTGTGGATAAGGATCTATCCCTCTAGGGTCACCTTTTCATGTTTCTCTCTTGATGGTGTACATGCGAAATGTGAGAAACCGACGGGTTCCTGGTTGATGTGAGCTTTGGGAGAGCACATTACTATAGTGGATCAGGTTGCATGCTGCAACAGGCCTTATTGGCTTATTGTTGTTGGATCAGGTTGCGCTCTACAACTGACTGATATTTGGTTATTCCATTTCATCTTTACTTGCAATTTCCTTGATTGTTTTCTTGATTTACTTGCATATCTTCTTTATATGCTAGATTGTTGACTGAATAGAACACTTTAAAAACATGAATTGTGAGCATCAGAGTGGTTATACATGATATTTCCTAATTTGATCATATATATGTTCAATACTTTTTGAAATTATGAAACTTACGAGTGTTGGTGAGTATCATTTAAAGTTCTTGCTTCTTTTACCTCGCCGAGGTTAGTTATGATACTTATTGAGTACATAGGGTCGGTTGTACTCATACTATACTTCTGCACCTTACAGCAGATCTTGGATTTGTTGCTGCTGTGTATGGCGGGAGCTGGCATTGATAATGTACCCGCATCCAGTTATGGCTATCACTTGTCCTTGGTAGATTTAGATTCGAATTATTTTCATGTACATTCCAATAAATGTTGTAATTATCTCAATTCAGTTTTGTAACTCTAATTCTTAGTGGCTCATGACTTTTACTATCAGTCCGTGGGTGTTGTATAAAAGTTCAGTTCTTTCGTCATTTATTTCTCATTAATCTATGTAAGCTATTAGTTTGCTAACCTAGCGGGTTCTGTTAGGTGCCATCACGACTAGTGTATTTTGGGTCGTGATAATACGAAATTTCATCCCCAGACGGACGGGCAGTCTGAACGTACTATATTCAGATCTTGGAGGACATGTTGCGAGCCTGTGTCATTGATTTTTTGGGCCAGTGTGATCGGTTCCTACCATTAGCATAGTTTGCCTACAATAACAACTACTAGTCGAGTACCCAGATGGCTCCTTATGAAGCCTTATATGGGAGGCGATGTCGTTCTCCGGTTGGTTGGTTTGAGTATGGGGTGGCTAGGTTGCTGGGCATTGGCTTGGTTCTTGATGCTTTGTGGAAGGTGAAATTGATTTAGGAGCGCCTTCATACAGTGCAGTCCAAGCAAAAACGTTATGCTGATAGGAAGGCTTGGGATGTGGCATTGATGGTGGGTGAGAGAGTTCTACTCAGAGTTTCGCCCATGAAGGGTGTGATGAGGTTCGGGAAGAAGGGCAAGTTGAGCCCTCAGTATATTGGTCCTTTTGAGGTTCTAGACAGAGTTGGTGAGGTGGCCTATAGACTTGATTTGCCACCCAGCTTATCGGGATTTCATCTGGTGTTCCATGTTTCCATGCTATGGAATTACTATGAGGATCTGTCACATGCTGTTGGACAAGAATTTGACTTATGTTGAGGAGCCGGTAGCCATATTAGATAGGCAGGTTCGAAAGCTGAGGTCGAAGAACATTACATCAGTGGAGGTTTAGTGGTGAGATCCACCGGTTGAGAAGGCGGCTTGGGAGACCGAGCAAGATATGCGGAGCAAATATCCTTATCTTTTTGACACTTCAAGTATGCTTCTAAACTCGTTCGAGAATTGACATTTGTTTAAGAGGGAGAGAATGTAATGACTCGGCCAATCGTTTTGTGTATTTTAGCCCCGTTCTTGGTTTTGTTTCAGGAAGATTTTGAATTGAATTGGAACACTTAGTTCCTAATTTGGAAGCTTACGTTGGAAGTGTTGACCAAGTTTAACTTTTGTATATTTGACCTTGAATCGGAATTTTGATAGTTCCGTTCGGTCCGGATAGGATTTTGGACTTCGTCGTATATCAAGATTTGGATTTGAAAGTTCCTAGATTGATTTGGCTTTAATTGGCGAAAGTTGGCAATTTGAATGTTTAATTCATAGGTTTTCCCATAGTTGACTTTGTGGTTATCGATGTCCTTTTGGGATTCCGAGACTTGGAATAGGTCCGTATGGTGATTTTTGACTTGTGTGTAAAATTTGGGGTCACTCTGAGTTATTTAGGTATGTTCGGCATAAGTTTGGAATTCAAAAATTTGTATTAGTTTATTAAGTTTGGATTGAGGTGGGGTTCGTGGTTTTAATACTATTTTGTGCGATTTGATGCATTGAGTAGGTCCGTGTTATATTTTGGGATTTTTGGTGTGATTGTACGGGGTCCTGGGAGCCTCGTGTGTGTTTTCAGATGGTTTCAGATCATTTCTTCATGGTTTTGGATTGCTGGTTTCCTGATGATTTATAGTGCATTGCGATCATAGCAGGAAAGGGGATTTTTCCTCTTCGCGTTTGCAAGAAGCACCGCGTTTGCGGAGAGAAGGGAGATGAGGCAACGCGATCGCGTGAGGGGCACACGTTCGTGAAGGAATAATGCCAAGGGAAAGATTGCTTTTGCATTCACGGAACACGACTCGCGTTCTCGTAGGCTCAGCAAGTGGTCGGGTATCGCGTTTGCAATTGAGCTTCGCGTTCGCGAAAGAGGAGCAGCTTCTGGTCAAGAGTTTGGCCTTCACGATTCCGAAGTGGGTCCCGCGATCACAAATTGTATAACTGGATAGATATTTTAAACTCTCTATTTAGAGGGTTTGAGTTAGTTTATCATATTTTAAGATTAGAAGCTCGAATTTGGGCGATTTTTGAGGGGATTTTCACGATTTGGATTTGGGCCAGTGTTTTTGAATCGGATTATCCATCCTTGATTTTAGCATTTAATTGATGAATCTAAGTGAGAAAAATTAAGAATTTTGGAAGAACTTTTCTAAAATAAAAAATAGGGATTTAAACCCCGATTTGGAGTCGGATTGGGATAAAACTTGCATAGTTCGAATTGTATTTGAATGGGAGTTCGGGATTGGTGATTTTTTCGGGATCCGAGAGGCGGGCTCCATTTGAATTTTTGGTTGACTTTTTTATTTTTGATAAAGATTGGAGCTTTATTAATTGAAATCAATTTCTATAGACGTGCTTGATATTGTTGAATTGTTTTAGGCTAGATTTGACCTGTCAAGAGGCCGAATCGGGAGGCAAGGCTTTTTAGAATATTGATTTGGCTTCTTTGAGGTAAGTATCTTGGCTAACCTTGTGTGGAGGAATAATCCTTGGGATTTGGCCTACATTGCTAATCCGTATTATGTGAAAAACAATGTGTACATGAGGTAAAGAGCGTGTACATAGGTGCTACGTATGGCTTATGACCGTATTAGACCGTATGATATTAATATGCCTTAATTTGATAATGTACTTTATATGAAGCATGCATAAACCACTTTGTGACTACAGGATCATCATCGATGCATTTGACTTAGCCATAGTCATGCTTTATTTGTTGAATGCCGCTCCACACTTTTATGTTATTGCCATATCCTTGTATACTTTGCTGTTAAGTTATGAGCTTATATCTTGATTAAAATTTAGTATTATTGTTTTGTGATATTATGGCACATGTGAATGTGTTCGGCAGATTGTTAAGTTTTAGCACGAGGTTGAACGTGCATTGATGTTGTTGTTGTTGTGATGGAAATATTATTAAATCAGAGCGACAAGGTGAGATATTGTTATATTGTCAGGCGGAAGTGACAAGGTGGGATATTGTTAAACAGGAGCGACAAGGCAGGATATTATAATTTTGTTGGGCGGGAGCGCAGGATATTGTTATCGTCAGGGTGGAGCAATACGTGTGGCATTGTTATTGTGATAGAATTGTGGGCACACGATGACATATGTTTGTGTTTCTATTTGATGACTTGTTGTTAAGCTGAACTTTTACTTATTTAGTTGTTATCACATGTCCGGAAAAGGTTGTTGATGTTGTCTCTGTTATATATTCTATTGTCAGTTTTCTTTTGATATATTCCACATGTTATTTGACTAGTGAGTATCACATGACTTGAACCTCGTCACTACGTCACCAAGGTTAGTCTCGATACTTAGTGGGTGCCGATTGTGGGATACTCATACTATGCTTCTGTATATTTTTGTGCAGATCCAGGTACTTCTGATCGGGCAGATGGCTAGAGAGGCGTGCTTGTGGTTATTGGAGACTTCAAGGGTATCCCTGCTGTTCCGTTGGCAGACCTCGGAGTCACCCTCTTCACTATATTTCTGCTGTTGATGTTTTTTCAAACAATATTGTATTATTCGAGACTTGATGTGTGTTTCATTTAGAGATAATGACGTAGTACTACCAGATTTTGGGAAGTTGATCATTGTATCCACGTTTGGCAGTATTATTGTATTTTTGCAGTTTTCGTTAATTTGAAGTTGTTATATTTTGATGTGGTGGAAATTTGGATCGTGACGCTTAATTGGGTACATGAATTGAACCTTTTCAGTAAAAGCACAACTATATAGTTAGCGCACAATTCATATTCAGATTTCGACCTTTAGCTAAAATTGTGCCTTATGTTTAAGAGTAGGTCTCATTTGCTCCTTTCACATCCTTTAACTTTACTAAATTTGAGCGGTTTTAGGGTGTGCTTGGCAGAAAATATTTTCCAATTTTCCTATATTTGGTTGGTTTAAATACTTTAGAAAATATTTTCCTCATGAACTCATTTTCCTCCAGTTGGAGGAAAATATTTCCCTATCAAGAGAAGGAAAAATATTTTCAAAACTCCTTTTCAACCTTCCCCACCCTATTCCCCATCCCCACCAACCC